>SJYX01013972.1:281879-295690 GCA_006410675.1 Oreotragus oreotragus | reverse complement strand
GTCTATGGTGTCGCACAGAGTTGGACACAACTAAAGCAACTTAGCAGGAGCAGCAGCAGTGCTATGCTCTGACAATAACCATAAAAATCAGATCATAATAGAGATGACTAGGATGGTTAGATAGCATCACCACCTCAACAAATATGAATTTGAACAAACTTCAGGAGACAGCGAAAGACAGACGAGGGTGGTGTGCTGCAGTCCATGGGATCACAGAGAGTTGGAAATGACTTAGCGACTGAACAAAATACTACTAATAATAATAGTTAACATGTTTAAATATTTACTATTATTCTAAACATTAAATTACCTCTTTTAATTCTCACAGTGAAATTCACATTCCTGGCTGTAGGTCCTTGGGCATAATGGGTACCTCAATTCTCTAGTCTACAAAACAAATGAAGATGACAGTAGTTAGACAGTCTAACTCAAGCAATTGTTATGAAAAGTCAATTTAGTCAATGTATATGAAGCCCTTAGAACAGTGCCTGTCACATAGAAAGTGCTCTTGAAGTGTTAGCTATTATTATTATAGGTTATATAATTCAGATCCATGGGGGCTTTAGGTGTCATCTCTGTGCTCATAACTTCCAAATCCAGGTGCTAGTCCTTACCTCTCTGCATAACTTTATTCATATTTCAAATTAGCTGATTTCATCTTCCTATGGATGTATAGCAGCTGTCTCCAAATTAATATAGCCAACAACAGGATTCTGATTTCCTCTCCTCTTTCAAAGAAAAGCCCAACTCTTCTGCCAGTAGATCCAGTAAATGAGAGTCCATATAATGCAGCGTTGAAGTGTACAGATTACACAGCTGAGAAGCCTGGGTTCAAATTCATCTTGTAGCTAGTTGTGTAACTTTGGGCAAATTACTTCCTGTCTCAATGTCCTAGCTTCCTTATCTGTAAAGACTAGAAATAATAATAGTACCTTCACAGAGCTGTGATGATATTCAAGTTAGAATATGAACAGATGTTTTACTTGTTTTTTTTTTTAAGTTTTTTTTTTTTAATGTGGACCATTTTAAAAGTCGTTATTGAATTTGTTGCAATATTGTTTCTGTTTTATGTTTTAGTTTTTTGGCCAGGAAGCATATGCGATTGCTAACCAGAGATGGAACCCACACCTCCTGCATTGGAAGGTAAAGTCTTAACCTCTGGACCACCTGGGAAGTTTCAATACACAGATATTTTAAACAGTGCCTGGCACACACAATCAATACCATATGAATATCATGTACTGTTGGGTTGGCTAAAAAGTTCATTAGGTCTTTTCTGTTTTCCATAAGGTGTTACAGAAAACTTGAACAACATTTTTGGCCAACCCAGCATTATCATACTCATCTATGAAGATGAGCTATTAACTAACAGCTAATAGTTATCTGTGATTCTCTCCCTTGGTGGTGGCAGTGGTTTAGTCACTAAGCTGTGTCCAACTCTTGCGACCCATGGACTGTAGCTAGCCAGGCTCCTCTGCCCATGGGATTCTCCAAGCAAGAATACTGGAGTGGGTTGCCACTTCCTTCCCCAATTCTCTCCTTTACCTTCCCTAATCATGGATTTACTATTCCATCAGTAAATTTTATTCAATTTGTTCCAAAACACAGCCCAAACCCCATCACACATGCATGCTCTCTTACCATGGTCCCATATGGAGATCAGCCCTCATTGTGTGACTTAGTGCTTGACCATCATGATCACCTCCCGTTGGAGAACATAGAGCCAGATTGCCTGGTAAGCCTGGAACCCAAGTATTATGCATTCTGCATCCTGGTTTCCTCACCTTCACACTGAATGGGGATCATGCCAGTGCCTACAACACAGCCTGGTATGAAGATAACAGGGATTCACAGATGCAGAATGCTCATCATTGTGCCGACACACAGCCTGCTTAATGTTTCCATAGTGTTCCCTGCTTCCTCTTCTTCCAGCCCTCACTCTCCCCGTTACCTGCTACTCTCCAGACACTTCTTTCCATCTGCTCTTTGAAGAAGCCAAGTTTGCTCCTTCCTTGGGACCTTTAAACTTGTTGTCCTTCCCACTCAAAATGTTCTTCCAGAGTCAGATCTTCATGCTCCTTGCTCTGTCTTGTCTGAATGAGCTAAAGTGTGTCTACAAAGCCTGCTTCCCTGACCACCCAATCTAAAGTAGACAGCATTATTCCCCACCACATAATCCAATTTGATTTCTCTAGATAGCACTTATCTAATTTTATTTTTAAAATTAATTAATTTGTTTTTAATTGGAGGATAATTGCTTTACAATATTGTGTTGGTTTCTGCCATATGTTAACATGG
Source organism: Oreotragus oreotragus (assembly GCA_006410675.1). NCBI lineage: Eukaryota > Metazoa > Chordata > Mammalia > Artiodactyla > Bovidae > Oreotragus > Oreotragus oreotragus. Next base: position 293,392 of record SJYX01013972.1, on the reverse strand, counting down.
ATCAGCCATAGGTATACATACATTCCCTCTGTCTTCTACCTCTTTCCCACTTCCCACCCCAAGTATCTAATTTTATACATAAAGATTTACTTGTCCATTTACTAACATACACACACACACAGAGACATACACAAAGAGGGATCCAAACTACGTGAAAGCCAAGATTCTGCTTGTTTTGACTTGTCCTCTGCTATTGCTATATCTTCAAAGTCTAGATAAGTCCCTGTTCTATATTGAGTGCTTGATAAATATTTATATTTTTCTGACAGGACATTTTATTTCAGGATACCTTTAAATATTTAATACTAACATCAGCAAAGACTAATAATGTCTTTGAAAAGTTGACATGGCAATGGCAGGGGTTAATGCATGTACAGACGGTAAAGATGTTTCCATCTCGTGCATGTTTGAGGTGACTGTATCATACGCACAAATGTCAAATATGCATCCTCTTTCTACTGAGGTGCTTTTTGGCACCAGATTTTACTTAATCCATGAGCTGCATAAAATCTCTCTCTAAACATAATGTCAATAGACAAATCAATAAATATGTAGCATAGTGTGTATGCATATCCAAGCCTATCTACTTTTCTTGACAATTTTGAGTCTGAGCTGCAGTCCTCTGGGGTGGCTGACAAGCAAAAATAATTTGCCGGGTGGTATTCCTGAGGCTGGATTCAGTTGCAAATCATTTTCTTTCCTTGCAGATGTGAATCAGCTGAGGTGTGAAGTCATCCCCATACTTTGGCACAGGACTGAAGAGCTTGGTTGGAGAATTTCTAAAAAAATAAGCAGAGAATTAAACTGTGGGACAGCTTGCAGTGCAGCTGGAAATAGCAGTCTCTGACGAGCTTGCTGCACCAACCACCAAAATTAAATAATGCTCTGAAAAGCCACCCTGCCTCAAGCGCTCCATTGCACAGCTCCTCTGACATCCCCTGCTAAGGTCAGGAGCCAGAATAGCCTGAACTTTTATGAATACTGCCCTTCAAGATTGACACGGAGCCAAATTTAAAACTACATGCCTCCTTGGGAGGGAAATTAAGAGGCAGCCTGAAACAAGTTATATGAGAATCTTATTTATTTGATCATGTATAACTGAAACTCCAACCACTTCAGTCTCAAAATTGTCTTAAGTCATAAGGAGGGATGTTGTGAACAGATCCAGCAGAAATGAAGTGAAGTACTGTGTGTTGATACAAGATGAACAACCACACTGTGATATCTCATGAGGGTATACAGAAAAAATCAAGAGTCAGTAATCTGCTAACCAAAAAGAGTTTGCCTTTTAATGCTTTGTAGGCTTTTATGGAGACATTAATGCTTTAGAAATCTCAAAATGGGCTCATGCATTCTGTAAAGGAGATATTTCCTTTTTGTCAGGAAATATTTTTTATTTTTATATTATTTATAAAATATTGTTTATTTTATATTATATTTTATTTTAGTATAGTGAATTAACAATGTTGTGTTAGTTTCAGGTGTACAGCAAAGTAATGCAGTTGTACAAATAGATGTATGTTATTTTTCAAATTGTTTTCCTATTTAGGTTTTTACATAATATTGAGCAGAGTTCCCTGTGCTACATAGTAGGTCCATGTTGGTGATCCATTTTAAATATAGCAGTGTACACTTAATTTTCTAAGATGAACATCTTTCTTCGATAAAGGACCCCTGGAAAACCTCTTTGTTCTTGATAACTTCATTTAGAAACAACCCACCTAAAGGTACAGATGATAAGGGTACAGTATTTACGCACATTCAATATCTCTGGCGGTCCAATGGTTAAGGCTCTGTTTTCCGACGTGGGGACTGTGGGTTCAATTCCTGGTCGGGGAGCTAAGACCCCACAGGCCTCAGAGCCAAAAAAATGTAAAAAAGAAGCAATGTTGTAACAAACTGAATAAAGATTTTTAAAACAGTCCACTTCAAAGACTTATTTATAAAAAAAAAAAGGAAAAGCCATTTTGGTACTAACATAATATTTGTAACTAAGTGAATTGCATTTTTTTGGCTATAAAACTTATAATACATAAGAATATTGCCTTTTTCAGTGAAACTTATTTTCTCACTTCTAACATCCAAAAATGGGCTCTCATTTTACAAAGTACCACCTCTATTTTAGTAAAGCCTTCCTCCACATCTTTCCCTGGAATGTGGGCCAGACTGCCTTTCCTCTAAGTAGGGGGAAAGTGGTTGCAATTTTTCCACTGAATTCCGGCCTGAGTGGGTGGAGAGGATCATTCAACCAATATCTACTTATGATTCTCTGTGCTCTGATGTGTTTTTAGGCATTAAGCACTATGACTGGGCACTGGGCTATATCGATTCTATACCTAGGTTTATTCTCAGGCCTTAGACTTGATGGAGACTAGATATTTCTAGTCCCCTGGAATCTACATTGTATTTCTTCTGGTACAGCATAAATTTGAACCCACATATAAATGGACAATAATTATTAGCAAAAGGAAGTGAGTGACAAAATCAAAAGTTCTCAACAAGGTTTTACAATCATAATAATGTATCAGAAACATTAAAATGTGTTTCCATATATAAAAATTAGTATGGAAGTGAGGGTTGAGGACATTTTAGGACATTTCTTGAATCCACAATCTTAAGTTATTCAATTTTGACAAGTTCAAATACAAGTCAAAAGCTTAAAATTTATTGTGATTTATTTCCAATCATTTTAACAGTGCACCATTTGAATTATTCTGTTTGAAGCTTATTAAATACAAATGAATGGCACATTTATAGTCTGTATAAATGCACGACCTCTTTCGGGAAACAGAAAATCCACAGTAATTCTTTGTCACAGACTTCGTTTCTGAGCTGAACGTGAGAGCTGGCCAGGATGACTGATCAAAGTGAGCAAAGATACTGGTGAAGTTCAGGGCAGGTAGACAAGTGTCTCCTGTTGTCTAGAAACACCTGCAAATGTCTAAACTGTGCTGGTCCTGGTTCTCAGATGCTGTTTCTTCCTCTTTCTGCATTAAGAATTCCAATGACCTGGTTAAGCAAATACACAGTGGAAGGACAGTCCAATATTTTATGATGAAATGCAGGGGAAAATAATACTCACCTTGTCTTTCTATGACTAATGCAAAAATCTAATCATTCCCTCCATTCCATGACCCACACTGGGTTTAAACAGCTAGAGTCTGTCTGCCAGGTAAAAGGATTTAATGTCCCTCTGGAGAAGAAATTAACTGCTAAAACAGACTCAGGTGAAATGGAGTTCTGTCTTCTGTCCTCAATGCCACCATTTTTCTCTTTGAATCTGGCTCTTCCGTTCAAGTAGAATGAAAACTTGGATTTTTGCCTTGAGCAAATTTTACTTCCTAGGCTCAGATTCTGGGACTCTGTTTAATTGCAGAGGTGAGCTTGCCTTGTAGCAACTCTGAAATCAGTCAATTTCACCATTTAAGAGCAGGAGGGGGCTGAAGTGGTATTCCACTTCCTTAGTTCTGTGTTGTTCCTAAGGGAACCTCCTGCCTGTTTTTCTTATTCAACACAACTTCACTGGATTAGTTAACACTGAAAATTTAACAAGACCCAGGCAGCTCAGTGGTAGCAAACCAAATGGCCTCAGGAGTGTGACTTGGGCTTCTCCAGCCAGCGTGGCTCTGCTTCTGATCCTGGGATATCAGGAAGGAGGAAGCTGAGGGTAGTAGGCTTGTCGACTGACCAGGAAGACTTTTCTTCTTCCAAAGTTATAACTGGGTTCTAAAAAAGTAGAAATGTTTGTTTACTAAACAAGATTATAAAACAAACCTTAGAAACCAACCAAACAAAAAAGTAAACCTGATGTATTAGTAAGAAACAGAACAAAAAAGACATTATTTCAATCCAACTGCATTCTAGAAAAAGCAAACTATTAATAGGAAAATAGTTAAAGGTCAGCAGTTTCCATGAGTTTGGAGAATGGGTGAAGTATTGCAAGGGTGAACCTTGGGGGATATTTTATACCAGTGAAACTATTCTATATGATGATGTAATTTTGGATACATGATGCATTTACAGCACTAAATGTGATCTCAACACATCTAATTTTCAAAAATTGTTCAGGAGTTTGGCAGATACAGGATAGAATGCAAAATAAGGGAGAAAAAGAACCTAACTTTACAAATGTATGAAACAATTTCACTGAAGGGAGTGGAGAGGGAAAGATGCTGACCTCAGTAACTCTGGAAATTTGAGGACTCAGTGAGACTGAAGGTAAATGAAACTACACATAAGTGCTGTACTCTAGTTGATGCAGTAGTTTCACACAGGGGTCCAAGTTAATAATTCTGATACTGCTATACATGTTTCCTAAAAGTGAACACACAGTTGAATATGAACGGTGATAATGGAAGTCAGGTTTCTCTCCATAAGATTTAAAGTTTACAGTAAGCTGGAAGTTGGAATGATCCATGTTGTAATAAACCAAAGTCAGAGACTTAAGCATGAAGTCAGATTTAGCTTGATATGGCTACATATACAAATATTTATAAATATGTTATGTGTAAACAGTTAGTATGCATACATAAGTTTCCTGCCTCTGTCACCTCACAGTGGACCTAGATGTAACAACACAACATAGCAGTGAACACATTTTCCAATAAAAGGAACCAGTGATTCTTGGGGAAATTATTGGTTTGTGGACTGAATCAAGAAACACATGAGTGAAGTATCTGGTAGTGCCATAAAGTAAGGAGTGTCCAAAATAAAATAAGAAATGAGAATAGGTCAAAGGAACACAGAATCCAACCTACAGAGCTCCCAGTTATCAAAGCTGGAAAAATTTACACACAAAAAGTAAGTAATGTACTATTGGATTTACAATAATTCAAAGCATAAAATAAATGTCTATGAGTCTATTTTGATAAAAGTATTATGTGCTTAGTCATTCAATCGTGTCTGACTCTTGCAGGCCTATGGGCTGTAGCCTGCTAGGTTTCTCTGTCCATGGGGATTCTCCAGGCAAGAATACTGGAGTGGATTGCCATGCCTTAGTCCAGGGGATCTTCCCAACCCAGGGATCAAATCCAGGTTTCCCACACTGCAGGAGGATTATTTATCATCTGAGCCACCAGGGATATAAGTATAGGATTGAATAAACAAATGATGTAGAAGGAACATACCTCCCATGCAGAAGAATTTCAAATCATTTATGTAGATACTCTGTTCCCAAGGAGGTGGCCTCCTGAAGTTTGGGCTGCACATTATAACTTCTCTCTAAAGAGGGAAAAAAAGAGTAACTTTGCAGTGGACGAACCTAGCAAACATGATCTCAGCCAGGTGATCAAGGTCAACATAACAGTGATTAGTCATGTTGATAGTATGGGCCCAGAATGGGTGGTTTTGAAAACAGTATTTTATCTCTGTGAACTTCCTCCCCCAAATCCACAACCCCGGGCCGATTTTGAGAAAAGCTAACAGACAAACCCCACTGGAAGTTTATTCTACAAAATATCTAACCAGTACTTCTCAACTCGGTCAAGGTCATCTAAACAAAGAAAATCTGATAAACTGTCATAGCTCAGAGGAGCCCAAGAAGATATGATGATGATGTGATGTGGTGTCCTAGATGAGATTCTGGAACAGAAATAGAACNTACTTCCTAGGCTCAGATTCTGGGACTCTGTTTAATTGCAGAGGTGAGCTTGCCTTGTAGCAACTCTGAAATCAGTCAATTTCACCATTTAAGAGCAGGAGGGGGCTGAAGTGGTATTCCACTTCCTTAGTTCTGTGTTGTTCCTAAGGGAACCTCCTGCCTGTTTTTCTTATTCAACACAACTTCACTGGATTAGTTAACACTGAAAATTTAACAAGACCCAGGCAGCTCAGTGGTAGCAAACCAAATGGCCTCAGGAGTGTGACTTGGGCTTCTCCAGCCAGCGTGGCTCTGCTTCTGATCCTGGGATATCAGGAAGGAGGAAGCTGAGGGTAGTAGGCTTGTCGACTGACCAGGAAGACTTTTCTTCTTCCAAAGTTATAACTGGGTTCTAAAAAAGTAGAAATGTTTGTTTACTAAACAAGATTATAAAACAAACCTTAGAAACCAACCAAACAAAAAAGTAAACCTGATGTATTAGTAAGAAACAGAACAAAAAAGACATTATTTCAATCCAACTGCATTCTAGAAAAAGCAAACTATTAATAGGAAAATAGTTAAAGGTCAGCAGTTTCCATGAGTTTGGAGAATGGGTGAAGTATTGCAAGGGTGAACCTTGGGGGATATTTTATACCAGTGAAACTATTCTATATGATGATGTAATTTTGGATACATGATGCATTTACAGCACTAAATGTGATCTCAACACATCTAATTTTCAAAAATTGTTCAGGAGTTTGGCAGATACAGGATAGAATGCAAAATAAGGGAGAAAAAGAACCTAACTTTACAAATGTATGAAACAATTTCACTGAAGGGAGTGGAGAGGGAAAGATGCTGACCTCAGTAACTCTGGAAATTTGAGGACTCAGTGAGACTGAAGGTAAATGAAACTACACATAAGTGCTGTACTCTAGTTGATGCAGTAGTTTCACACAGGGGTCCAAGTTAATAATTCTGATACTGCTATACATGTTTCCTAAAAGTGAACACACAGTTGAATATGAACGGTGATAATGGAAGTCAGGTTTCTCTCCATAAGATTTAAAGTTTACAGTAAGCTGGAAGTTGGAATGATCCATGTTGTAATAAACCAAAGTCAGAGACTTAAGCATGAAGTCAGATTTAGCTTGATATGGCTACATATACAAATATTTATAAATATGTTATGTGTAAACAGTTAGTATGCATACATAAGTTTCCTGCCTCTGTCACCTCACAGTGGACCTAGATGTAACAACACAACATAGCAGTGAACACATTTTCCAATAAAAGGAACCAGTGATTCTTGGGGAAATTATTGGTTTGTGGACTGAATCAAGAAACACATGAGTGAAGTATCTGGTAGTGCCATAAAGTAAGGAGTGTCCAAAATAAAATAAGAAATGAGAATAGGTCAAAGGAACACAGAATCCAACCTACAGAGCTCCCAGTTATCAAAGCTGGAAAAATTTACACACAAAAAGTAAGTAATGTACTATTGGATTTACAATAACTCAAAGCATAAAATAAATGTCTATGAGTCTATTTTGATAAAAGTATTATGTGCTTAGTCATTCAATCGTGTCTGACTCTTGCAGGCCTATGGGCTGTAGCCTGCTAGGTTTCTCTGTCCATGGGGATTCTCCAGGCAAGAATACTGGAGTGGATTGCCATGCCTTAGTCCAGGGGATCTTCCCAACCCAGGGATCAAATCCAGGTTTCCCACACTGCAGGAGGATTATTTATCATCTGAGCCACCAGGGATATAAGTATAGGATTGAATAAACAAATGATGTAGAAGGAACATACCTCCCATGCAGAAGAATTTCAAATCATTTATGTAGATACTCTGTTCCCAAGGAGGTGGCCTCCTGAAGTTTGGGCTGCACATTATAACTTCTCTCTAAAGAGGGAAAAAAAGAGTAACTTTGCAGTGGACGAACCTAGCAAACATGATCTCAGCCAGGTGATCAAGGTCAACATAACAGTGATTAGTCATGTTGATAGTATGGGCCCAGAATGGGTGGTTTTGAAAACAGTATTTTATCTCTGTGAACTTCCTCCCCCAAATCCACAACCCCGGGCCGATTTTGAGAAAAGCTAACAGACAAACCCCATTGGAAGTTTATTCTACAAAATATCTAACCAGTACTTCTCAACTCGGTCAAGGTCATCTAAACAAAGAAAATCTGATAAACTGTCATAGCTCAGAGGAGCCCAAGAAGATATGATGATGATGTGATGTGGTGTCCTAGATGAGATTCTGGAACAGAAATAGAACATTAGATGAAAACTGAGAAAATCTGAATAAGAGATGTACTTTAGATAACAATAAATATCAATGTGGATACATTTCATTTTAATAAGTGTACCAACAAGTGAAGGACATTTTTAATGGAGGAGACTGGGGTAACTGGGGACTCTCTGTGCTACCTTCACAATTTCCCTATAAATATAAAAATGTTCTAAAAAAAGTTATTAAAAAGGTAATTTCCCTGGTAGCTCAGCTGGTAAAGAATCTGCCTGCAATGTAGGAGACCACAGTATGATTCCAGAGTTGGGAAGATCCCCTGGAGAAGGGAGAGGGTACCACTCCAGTACTCTTGGGCTTCCCTGGTAGCTCAGACAGTAAAGAATCTGCCTGAAATGCAGGGGACCTGGGTTCAATCCTTGGGTTGGGAGGATCCCCTGGAGGAGGTCATGACAACCCACTCCAGTATTCTTGCCTTAATAATCCCCATGGACAGAGGAGACTGGTGGACTACAGTCCATGGGGTTGCAAAGAGTCGGACACGACTGAGCAACTAAGCACACACATCATCTAGTTACATGTTCTCTTGAAATTTTATTCCCAGACTGCCATTGTAGTAATAAAGACTACGATCTAAAACTCCAATATTTTGAAATGTTATTTTAAGGAGTCAATCATACAGATTCATTATTAATAACTCATTAATAATTATTAATCTCCCAATTTCTTTTAGGAGATTATTTTTTTAAAACTAATTTCAAGTGAAAAATCTGAAAATTCCATTTATGTCAGAAGTTACCATGACTTCTGTAAATGGAAGAGACAATTTCAGACCAGTCATATACAAAAAATTTTTTAAAAATAATTCTTGATGACAATTTACTTCCCATGCTCTAATGCTTTTTAGTGTTGTATTTCACAAAGTGAAATGCCAAAGGAACACACAGTAGGATAAAGTATATGAAGCCTGAGTAATTTACAAAGGCTTTGAATTTACTAAACTAATCTTATTGCTGTCAGATAAGACCACATAAGCAACTAGGGACTTTCCTGGTGGTCCAAGGGTTAGTACTCTATGCTTCCAAAACAGGGGGCACTGGTTTGATCCTAGGTAGGGGAACTAGGTAGGATTCCACATGCCAGAGGTGGCATGTGCATGTGTATGTGTGTTAATCACTCAGTCGTGTCCAACTCTATGTGACCCATTGGACTATATAGCCTGCCAGGCTCCTCTGTCCATGGAATTCTCCAGGCAAGAATACTGGAGTGGGTTGCCANCTAGGTAGGATTCCACATGCCAGAGGTGGCATGTGCATGTGTATGTGTGTTAATCACTCAGTCGTGTCCAACTCTATGTGACCCATTGGACTATATAGCCTGCCAGGCTCCTCTGTCCATGGAATTCTCCAGGCAAGAATACTGGAGTGGGTTGCCATTCCCTTCTCCAGGGGATCTTCGAGACCCAGGGACTGAACCCAGGTCTCCTGCATAGCAAGCAGACTCTTTACCACTTGAACAACGAGGGAAGCCTAAAGGTAGCATGGCCAGGCCAAACAAATAAAAAATAAGTAACGAAACAATGGCCCATCTTACCCTTGTTTAACCTCTAGTGAAGACACTCTGAGTCTCTTCCATATATTTAATAATCCCTTAGTCAAGGTACTCTTTAAAGTATGAATTCAATCCTTTATGCTGCTGCTGAATCCCTTATTTTCCTACTATTTTTTCAAAAATAGATAGAAAACAGTTCTGGCCATTTCCTTTGTGGCAACCATGTATGCGTATATGAAGATTATCATTAAATAACCATTCTCTTAGGATTAAATGAGTATAGTCTCTTTAATCTTTTAATTCAAAGTCGATCCTTTTGTCTTTTTGTGGGTGGTTATTATCTGAACACTTTTCTAATTTGCTATCACCTTGTCTTTAATCCAGTACCAAAGACTTAAACTTGACATTCAAGACAATAGATTAAATTGTCCAGGAAAAGAAGAAGGTTACTTCATTTTAACATTCAGAATGAATTTTATGGAAAACGTTTCTAATTATAATTTTAACCTTCCTTTGGTATATTTGGATACAAAGAGAATGTAAAATCTGATATAACTTTTCAAAGACCATCTCCTGCATGTGACTATGAAGACACAGGATATTTACTCGGACACTAGTAGGTTGGGTTGGGTTGCTTGGCAGTGTATTTCAATATAAAGAGGTAATGGAAAGAAATAGTTGATATTTTGCCATCCCAGGCAGCTCTCATTTCAGGCAGCAAGGTTCCTTGAGCTGTGAAAAGGGTTTCTTACTGCTCACAATATAGTCTTAGAAACAAAATTTACTGCTTTTGTCAAATGGGCCTAAAGAGACACATCACCCTGTCCTCGGGGCTCTTCACGGATCCTCCCCTTAGGAAAGCTTGGTCATTTCAGCCTCCATGAATAGGATTAATTCATTGCTTTCATAAATGCAATGAGTTACTTACTTGGCCACAAAGGAAAATCTATGTAAAGCACTTAGCCCAGGCCTGGCATCTACTAAGGATGCTAAAGAAAACTACCTCCTTTTTTATTTTTTNAACATTGGGGTACATGTGTCTCTTTCTATTCTGGTTTCCTCAGAGTGTATGCCCAGCAGTGGGATTGCTGAGTCATAAGGCAAGAAAACTACCTCCTTTTTAAAAATGGAATTTGCAAATTACAAAATTTGAGGCTTTGTAACCATGGTAGAAAGAATTTTTTAAATTCTATTTTGAAATAAGAATTTTTTTCTGATAGTTACTCTGCATATATACATATATATATTAATATTATTACACTATAGTTGATTTACAATGTTGTGTTAGTTTCAGATATACAGCAGAGTGAATCAGTTATGTATATATACAGGCTTTCCTCCTAACTCAGTCAGTAAGAATCCGCCTGCAATGCAGGAGACCCGGGTTTGATTCCTGGGTGGGAAAGATCCACTGGAGAAAAAAATAGCAACCCACTCCAATATTCTTGCCTGGAAAATCCCATGGACAGAGAAGCTTGGTAGGCTACCATCCATGGGGTTGCAAGAGTCAGACACGACTTAGCGACTAAACCACAGTACATATATATTCATTCTTTCTCAGATTCTTTTCCCATATAGGTTAATGCCTAAGGGGTAGAGTTCTCCATGCTATACAGTAATCGTTCTTTGTTATCTCTGTTTGGTTATTATTTGGAATTTGTTTCTACCATCCATGGGTCTCATATAACTCAGAGGTAAAGCAGAAGTGAAGCTAACATGCCATATGTCACATCTCCATGGTGCCATACACTTCACCAGCTTGCAAAACCACATTAAAAAAATTTTTTTTGTCTTAATTGGAGGCTAATTACTTTACAATATTGTATTGGTTTTGTAATGCATCAGCATGAATCCACCACGGGTGTGCACGTGTTCCTCATCCTGATCGCCCCACCCCCCTGCCACCTCACTCCCCAGACCATCCCTCTCGGTCATCCCAGTGCACCAGCCCCAAGTATCCTGTATCTTGCATCGAACCTGGACTGGTGATTCATTTCACATATGATATTATACATGTTTCAGTGCCATTCTCCCAAATCATCCCACCCTCCCCCTCTCCCACAGAGTCCAAAAGACTGTTCTATACATCTGTGTCTCTTTTGCTATCTCACATACAGGGTTATCATTACC
>SJYX01013972.1:250143-270475 GCA_006410675.1 Oreotragus oreotragus | reverse complement strand
AATCAGATTGATTATATTCTGTGCAGCCAAAGATGGAGAAGCTCTATACAGTCAACAAAAACAAGACCAGGAGCTGACTGTGGCTCAGATCATGAACTCCTTATTATCAAATTCAGACTTAAATTGAAGAAAGTAGGGAAAACCACTAGACCATTCAGGTATGACCTAAGTCAAATCCTTGTGATTAAACAGTGGAAGTGAGAAATAGATTTAAGGGCCTAGATTTGATAGATAGAGTGCCTGATGAACTATGGAATGAGGTTCGTGACATTGTACAGGAGACAGGGATCAAGACCACCCCCATGGAAAAGAAATGCAAAAAAGCAAAATGGCTTCTTTTCACAAATAGCTGTGAAAAGAAGAGAGGCAAAAAGCAAAATTCTATTGTAATAGTAATATTTTTGCTTTATTGTTTGGAAACATAAATATTTCTTGGTCAGTATATTCAACAGATATATCTTAACATATATGTTAAGTAACTAAGTTAACTCATTAACGCAGTCACTAACACAGCTCATTTTCTTGCTCACATGAATCAACTAAGGAAACAATGAGAGAGATGCCTGAACACATGTATTCCCTGATGAGAAGGGGAGGTTTGGACCAGGAAAGATTTCTGCATTGTTCTCTGTGGATTTTTTCCCATGAGGCATCAAAACTGTGTGAGAGAAATCCCACACAACTCAGGAAATAGAATACTCTTTACTCTTACTATAAATAATTTTATCTTTGGGGGATAGAATTTTGCTTTAAATTTAGAATGAATAAAGCAGCATAACAGGTTCCCTGGTGGCTCAGTGGTAAAGAATCTGCCTGCCAATGCAAAAGATGCAGGTTCAGTCCCTGGGTCAGGAAGCTCCTCTGGAGTTGGAAATGGCAACCTGCTTCATATTCTTGCCTGGGAAATCCATGGACAGAGGAGTCTGGTGGGCTATAGACCATGGAGTCACAAAAGAGTCAGACATGACTCAGCAACTAAAACAACAAAGCAGCATAATGCAGACTAGCCTACCCAGAAAGAAATGAGATCTGGTGGCAATTGTTAATTAAATTTTATTTTTAGAAATCATCATTTTAGTTTATACTATAGTTATAGGAGTAAGTATGAAAATTCTCACCAATTTACTCTATAAAGTTTCAGTTATGCCTTTAGACCACTGAATATTATTTTTAACTTAAAGTTCATGTGATAAAGGGGAAACATGGCCACTTTTTTTGTTTGTTTTATTCATTCTTTTTCTCAGAAATATCCCACACCTGTTTTAAAGCTCAGTTGATAAACAATACTTTCTCCCTAGTAACTTGATACTTTGTACATAAAGCAACCAGAGTACTATTACTTATGCCTTTGGATAAAATAAGAAAATACACAAAACACACAGACAGAGATACAAACACACAGAGTCATTGATCAACAGTTCAGTGCTGGCCAGGCCCTAAGCCAGAGGACAAGTTGCTGCAATTTTCCAAAATTAAACCAGGCCAGGGTTGACACCAGCTCAGCCAATAGCTGTCATCAGAGGCTTAGAAGATGCTCTACTGGATGTGTTCCAAATTGTTCTCTAGCCCCTAGCAAAGGCACACTGAAAGAGCTATGGAGTTTAAAAGACATTTTCCTGATGATATAACCTTTAAAGGACAGGGACATTATTACTTTGGCCTTTAAAACCCCCTACAATTACCCAGCTCAGTGTGATGGCTGTTCCAGGTGTCCACACTGCCCACCAAATCGTCCAAAACTTGGTGGTTTAAAACACAGTCATCATTTCCCATCTCAGCTTCTGGAAATCAGACTTCCAGGGCAGCTTGGCTGATCCACCCTGCTTCTGATGCCTCCCTGGTGATGCAGTCAGGTGATCACTCAGGCTAAGTTATGGCCAAAGTTCTTCTCATCTGACTGGTGTCAGGGCTGGGAAGATCCAAACAGCTGGGGTACCTCTCTCCAGCCTGGTGTGTTCAAAGGAACAGGACTTCTTAGGTGTCGACTCAGGGCGTCCAAAGTGTGTTTCCCCACAAGTTCAGGAGCTCGCAGGTCACACAGCATCACTTGCATCATGTTCTAATCATTAGAAGCAAGTCACGAGTTCAGCACTTGTTAGAAGAGAGGAATCAGACTCCATTGTTTTGAAAGTAGTGTGCAAAGAGTACCCAGATGTATTTTACAATCATTTCCAGGGTTATGCTTAATTACCTATTTTCATAGTAATTGGTTGGGTTTACCCATCATAATAGCAAGTACAGATGTTTCTTCCTTTAAAAAATTTAAGTTTAAAATACATATGTCAAAGCAAAGATTGAGAATTCTCCACAGGACAACATCATCACTCAAGAGTGCTGTAGTTTTCTGACGGGTAGAAAATTTAGCCCCTCATATCCATGACTGGTGATGTGGGAAAGTAAAAATGAATGCAAATGTTTTCTAAGTTAAAAAAAATATGTGCCATGTTTCTTTATTTTTTTAAAGTATTTTTCACACTCTCATATCTTTTCATTTTTTTTCTTTTTGACCACACCACGCAGCATGTGGGATCTTAGTTCCCCACAAGAGACGAAGCCTTCACTCCCTGCAGTGGAAGCAGGAAGTCTTAACCACTGGATTGCCAGGGAAGTCCCTCTTTATTTTTTATTATATGCTGAAATAATTCTTGAGCAAATCCTTTGTGAAATAAGCAGAGCTATAAATACATAGAATAAATAAAATAAGCACATAAATATATGGATGAAGTGTTCATAAAGATGTCAGAAGGATGGCTCAGAAAATGTTCTAAGTCCCATGTGCCACTCTTTTACTATTCCTCTGAATATTATCTCTCAGAGAAGATAAAGGCTGGTGCCTTAAGCAGTAATATTCACAATTTTAGGCATGGGTAGAATGATGGATGTTGAAAATATGCATCCTTCTACATTCTTACAAAATCATTGCCCTCAAACCACTGAGACTCTTTTCTGGACAGCTTGACTTTGAAAATCATTCTCATTTGATGCTGATAGAAACTAGAGTAATTATTCATTCAAACCCAGTAAGCAATAATTAATTTTTGCCTTCTTGTTTATGCCTCACGAAGAATTTCTGCAATCAACCGATATGCCACCACCTGGGTTAGCACTAAGATCTTTGGTTGGTATTCGACAGGTGTTAACATTGACTAAGAATCAGAGCCTTTTAATTAGCAAAACTCATTTTGTGGAGGGCAAGTTAGGCTTTTATCAATTAAAAAAAAATCCTTTTTGAATAATAATGAAAATTTAGCCCAGCGCTTGAATTTCCCTAAAGAGGTAACAGTAGGAAAAAAATCCACTAACCCCAGAAAAGAAGAAACTTAAGCCAGTGTTCATATCCCTTCCATGGTTCTTCCAGAAAGAACTCTGGAGGATTTCTTACAGGGAGGTTAAAACCTAGAATTCTAAATAGGGTAGCAAAAAGCAGACAGGAAATATGGAAGCTAACACCAACCTACAATTAAAAGGAGTCTGTTAAAAGGAAAATACACATGCTGAGAATTTTTTTAACATTTTATTTCAAAAGTGATATTTGCCACAGGTCATGGAATCCATGTACTGATCTGTTATTTCGGGTCATTTTTGAATTTTTCAACACTAAAACCTGACCAAGAAATTAAGAAGGGAGAATTTCTCAGTTCTAAATGTGCTTTATATTTGCCAGCGTCAGCCACACTAAAACAATCAAAATAATTTAAGAAACAAAGAAAGACTCATGTCAGGGAGACAGACATCCTCACCTGCCAACTCTCACCGAGAAAACAATACTAGCTCTTGTGGGAAATGTCGGGGCAGTGGTCATAAGCCTCAGAAGAACTGTTTAGTAAAGGCTTTTGGTTTTGATAGAAGCAAAAGAGAGAAATTACAGAGTTAAATTACCAACTGTACCAAATAAGTAACCTTGTTCCTATTATGGATAATGAAATTAATTTCCAAAGCTCAATATTTCCTTCAGATGTATCCTCTCCTATTCTCCAGAGGTAGGAGGCAGGTTGGACCCAGTGGCTCTTTCACATGGAGTGTTAGAACAAACAGGCTCCAGATCTCTGAATTCACACACTGACGTAAAGGTCCTTACCCCCAAGAGACTTTGTCATATATCCAAGGTTTTAATTAGTATCCTTTTAAAATGCAATCAAAGCTGAAAGCATATTTCTAGCTATCTCCAGTAAAAAGCCACCATGGAGCCAGGACTAAAATGAGAAGAGATAGACTCAGCTCCGTTCACTTTTATTTCCCAAGTAACGCAAGAGCCCCAGAGAGGAAGGGATGGTTCCGAGTTCTTAATCTTCTGGACATCAGCAAGCTCTGAGCCTTGGGACCAGACTTACCTTCCCAGGTCTCCCAACTTTGAATCTGTACACTTGACCTAATCATCGAAGACCCCCTCCTGTTCTCAACTCTCAGGATAACTTGAAACTAATCTTTAGGACTTCTGTCATAAAGTCTAAAACCTAAAATCAAATACCAAAAATAAGATCATTGAGAAACAAACTTTATTTAAATCCCCCTTTTGAGATTCTCTCTGACTCTGACACCCGGGGCCCAACACATGAAGACCAGCAAGTGTCTATGCTGAGTAGACATTTTTACAAGGTAAGCTTTATTTCAGCCATAAAATATTTATCGAGATTCAGCTAGATATAAAACATGGCAGCAGATGCTCAGAAAGAGGCAGGTGTGAGTTGCAGCTCCTCCCAGGAGTTGCTGACAGCACCGCGCAGCGATCTGAGATAAGCACACACCTCAAAAGATAAAACAATTAAAAGATAAAACAAGTGGTTGTGATACTGGGGTAGTGATTCACAGAAGCAGACATGTCTAATCTTTTTGTTAAAACAATGACTGAGGCTGGGATCAGGGCTTGAATCTGCTCCCTGAAAAGTCGTTGCAAACATCAAACCTACACAAGACACAGCGTGCTTGCCAGGCAAGTGCAGTTTCATAGTAAGACCCGGGTTTCCTGCTTCCAACCAATTAATCATCCCAATGGCATGATCCACAAATAAAAATACTGGATTTTTTGGTCACTTTTTAAAGAAACGAAGTTTAATCAGTCAGTGACTGATCGATTCACAATTCCGGGCTTGTAACAACTAGCCTGACTTAGCATGCATTAAAAACAGTGAGCAGGATATTGAGAGTGCCACCTAAAATGAAAAAAGGACAGTTGTGAGCCTGTGACGAGGAAGATTTATGAAACCAGTTCAGGAATTTACAGCAACACATTAGACACAGGAACCCAGTCAAAAGTCTCTCCAGTCACGAAGGTCCTTTTCCACACAGCTGCCCTGTTTCCAAACTGTGCAAATTATAAACACATCATGACTAACTTACCCAGCCTGCCCTGCCGAGATGAACAGGTAAATTCTGTGGAAATCGAGAAAGGATATTTTTGTTCACATTCTAGTTTTTACTATGTGTGGTCCACTAGCTCATGGAGTGTTTGTTCACATAGTTGTTTTCACTTTCATCTTCCTCTTTCCTCTTCTTTATCCTGGGCCACAGATCTCAAGGGCCCCAACCAGAAGGGCTCGTTTGTGGGACAGGAGGAGCAGGGCTGGGATGCAGGATGCAGAGAGACAAGACAAGCCTGGCTACAGCCACTGAGGATGTGATACCCTGTCCCTCGGGCAACCGGAGTGCTTAGATGTCATGGGAGAGGAGTGCTGGGGATGGGAGGGCGAATCATCTCTAGCGAGCACCTCTCCTCCATCTCTCAGACCTCAGGATGGAGGCTGCCTGGTTCTGGTTCACAGGGGACCACGGAGCTGTCTCCTTGGAGGGCAAGCAGATTGAATGAGATAGCAGGGAGCTTGAACTTGGCATATGAATTGGAGCCAGGAGGACAGAGCGACTTAAGATAGGCTTTGGAAGCAGAATCAACAGGTTTGTAGACAGACTGCTTTGTGGGCATGGGGGGTTGGTGAGTTTACAGGTAACTCCCTCTCTTCTAACAGACCTCCTCACCCTTGCTCTGTTTGTGGAGTCCCCTTGGTGGAAAGGGGCTTCCCCAGTGGCTCAGCAGTAAGGAATCCACCCACAATGCAGGAGACACAGGTTCCATCCCTGGGTAGGGGAGATCACTTGAAGGAGGGCATGGCAACCCTTCCAGTATTCTTGCCTGAAGAATCCCATGGACAGAGGAGCCTGGCAGGCAACAGTCCATGGGGTCGCAAAGGGTCAGACATGACTGAAGCGACTTAGCATGCATGAGTACATCGGTGGAAAGAGGCCCAACTTGGATGTCAGAGGTAGAGGTGGGGCCCACCTTTCCATGACCTAATGTCTTACATCGATTTTAGCATGAGGACCCAACTTTAGGTCGAACACAGGATCAAATCGTTCTTATCATTAAAAGAAAACCGTTTTTAAAAGATTCACAACAATAAAGCCCTCTGTTTTCATCTGCTTCCACCATGTCTGTTTCTCAGAAGGTCTTGAAACTGAAATTTCAAAATATCCTGAGTAATAAGATTCTCTTCTGTTACTGACCACATGGAAGCAAAAATAATAAGAGGGCTGAGAATCATCATGTTTACAGACCAATTCTTAAAAAATAAGATTAAGTATTTGATGTTTTGAAGCTCTTTTCAAAGGGAGCCACATTACTTCCATTTAGAAATCATGAACTTTGGAGGACTTCTTAGTTAATGTTGGCAGTATTCAAGTGTATGTTCTACAACCAGTTCTCTTTGAGGGCTTTATGCCTGTTTGTTTTTCATGGTGCCTAGCCACAGTTCAAATAGCCTGGATTTTGACAAATAACACACATGTCTGGCATAGGAGTTTTAAGGAAGAGTGCATTATCACCATTGCTCTATGGAGATTAATCTCCCCCATTGAAGTTTTACATCCAGAAAGTATTTACTTCCATCAAAAATGTAAACAGTACTAATAACTAAGTAATATGAGGATGAGATTTTGGTGGAATAGTCCTAGAAGATGATCACATTCTCCAAGCATAAACTCCTTGAATCTAACAAAGCACGATGGATGTAAATTCTCAAAGTGTCAAAGAATTATCCTCAAATAACATAATACTAGGAAGTAGAAAGAGTGAAACGGTGAACAAATCCAATTTTCCCTGTAAAAATCTTAGGAGGTCATTTTCCATGGGCACTTTTCATGAGAAAGATTTGAAATGGTTTACAAACACACACAAAGGCCAAAAACTACATCAAAGCAAGATGGAGAAGACAGATAGCAGATATGTAATGCACGGCGCTCCCAGGAGGGTACCAGTGGTGCTCCAGCCCTCCTCCTCCTCTTCAGGGCCTGTGGAATATGCTCATCTAGTCTCAGCCCCTTGAGGAGAGCAGTCCACTGAAATAAGAGGGAGGTGGTCTAAGCCCTTCCCAGCTGAGACGATGAACATCCCACATGAGATTCTCAGAGTCCTCTCCTTCCTGCCAGGTCATACACTGAATAATGGAGAAGTTAATCAATACATCTAACAATCTCATCCATCTAACAGTGGAAGAAACCATATCTCTAGTAATGGAGAAATTTCAAGTAATAAACAAATTATTGTTTATATGTGAAATGTGGATAGCAAGAGTCAAGTACTAATATGCTAAGGGACAAAACTTTGAAAATTATTTTTTTTCTTGAATTTCTTTGCAACAATTAGTGTTTGATTAAATTCACATGCCAAGCTAGAGAGAAGGAGAAATTCAAGGGTTCACTAGGAGAAATGACAGCATTTTCCATGGAAGATCAATAATGATGTAATATAATTAAAACATTAAGAGAGAGGCTCCATGCTCTATAAGAAACTGCCTCACATCACGATGATGACTGCAAGCTTCAGTCACACTGATATTTGGCTGACTCTATAGCTTTTTTTGCTGGGGCACAATACAAATATTAATGTAATTTTTTCACCATGTTAGGGTCAGATATCCCCAGCAGGCACTAGAGCATTTGCCCACTGACCTTCACTTTTCTGAGCAATGTGAAGGAGCCATGCTAACTAGACATGCACTGAGCTTTGATCCTGACCCTCCACACTCCCTAAACCCCCACTCCCAGCAGTGCATATAAGTCCCAGCCATTAAAAAAAAACTGAACCTCTACCAGTGGATTGACATCATGAAATTTGTGCCAGCCTGAAGTAAAACTTAATCAATTCTGATGGAGGAAAAATGTGGTAAAAAGCCATGGGTAAGATGGTCAGCACAGGAAGACCTGACCAAATCCAAATAAATCTTGGATTTCTTTTCTCTCCAGCTTTGACTTATGTTTTCTTGACATGACTTATGTTTCTTTGACTTTTTCTTTCTTTCTTTAAATTTTATTACATCTTGCACTTATATACACTTCCAGTTTATGAACTGCGTTTACATAGATGGCCTTGTTTGATACTCCCAACTACTCTGTGAGTTAAAGAGTCAAGGTCAATTTTAACCTTTTTTAGAGTGAAATTACAATTTTTGTCCTTAACTATGAGCAGGGAACATCAGGGGTTGTGGCATGAGGCATCAGTCCCAGCCCTGTATGTTAAAAGGCTGAGCTCCCCAAACCACTGATTGGTCTAGCGCCATTTTGACCATTCCCAACCATTACTTCCAACCGTGGGCAGGGAGCTGAGTGATGTCCTCCAATTAACAGTCTAAGCATGCAATATGGAACTTTCCCTTCACGCTGCCTCATCTCACGCCACAGACAACTTGCCATAGGTCGGGTCTTCTGCTTTCCTTTACATATCAGCTTCTTTCCAAAGCTTAACATGTGGGGGATGGGGAGAGACCTGTTTTCAACTGATTGCTATGGATAGACCTCACCATTGTCATTTCCCACAACTCTGAGAAGACACAAAGGATATAATGCAGAAGCAATTACATGTTTGTCTCTCTGGGATTTGGCTTCCTTGTCTGTAAAATGAGGGACTAGAGAGACTTCCCTAGCTGTCCAGTGGTTAAGATTTCACGGTCCAGTGCAGAGGGTGTGGGTTTGATCCCTGGTCAGAGAGCTAAGATTCCACATGCCTTGCAGCCAAAAACCACACACACACAAAAACAAAAAACCAAAACATAAAACAGAAGCTATATTGTAACTATTCAATAAAGACTTTAAAAATGGTCCAGATTAAAAACAAATTTTTCTTGAAAAAAATTACAATGAGGAGCTGGACCAAAGAAATCTCCAAGATCTAGGCCAGTTCAAACATGAAAGGTTTGCAGTTTGGTAAAAATATTGGTGAGTCAATAGTCTTATGAAACCTAAGAAAGAGACTTTAGAGGTTCCATGAATTTGTACATTCACGGCCAATGAATATCACCCTCCAAACTCACATCTCAACAATCCCAGAGCTATTATCTCAGATTCATAAAGGGTAACCGATGTGCTAGGAGAGACACCCCCTACCTATAAAAGACTCAAATATCAACAGCGTGTGCAAACGCCCCTTCCTCCCTGGTCTCCTCACCTTTGGACCCCCTGGTGCTATTGCCAAAAAAGCTATCCAGGCAGGGAGAAAGCTTTAGAGAAACTGGAGGTTCAGAAGTAAAGAAAGGAATGAGACTGAAAAAGGAAATTCAGCATGGAGCTGACCAGGGACAGGTGCACAGAACGAGCTGACCTTCACCAGCCCAAAAATATCTTTCCCCCACTGTGCCTGGAGTTTTTACTTCACTTTGGCTGGCTGGCTGAAATCACCTCACTGAGACATGCTTGTGGGATAATAAGCAATTTTTTTTTAAATGCCACTAACTCTAGGAGAGTTCAGAGACTGTCAAGCCCTTCCTGCATTTGTGTGGGTTGATTCAAAAAGATTGTTTTTTGTCCTAACAGCCAGCTGAGAGCAACAGGGCTGAGTTAATCAGAGCTTTGAATAGCTGGAAAGGAAAGGGAGGTAATTTGGGTGAAAGATAATTTGAGGGAATGGGCTCCCTTTGGCTGATGGAGATAGAGATGTGGAGATGTCTGTAAATTAGAGCACTGGAAAATGGAGCAGCTGCAGAAAGTCCCTGCTCAAGAAAGAGGACTGGACAACACCAGATGCTGTGTGCTTACAAGGCTTGGGAAATATGAACTCTTGAACAGTGAGGAAACTGAGACTCAGAGAGACACGGGAACCTGCTCAGGATCAGAGTCAGACCTCATTACTGCCACTGTTACATGTTTCTGCATTTTCTTGCTTACCTTTCTTTTTGTTTCCTTACCATTTTCCTCTTCATGCCCACCAGGACTTGAATGTCAAGACCAATGAAGAGAAACATGTCATTCAGCTGCAATTTTTATGATCAAAGAAAATATATTGAGGGTTTCAAACAGCTAATTTTCAATTGAGCTATTGAGATACAGTTGCTCGTAAGCTGAGTAATTCATATACTTTAGTTTTTTACATAAATAAACTGATGTAGATTGTAGAAAGAATTCCTTCTTTGTAAACTTCTCAACCCCTTACGTTGTGGTTGGTACTGACTTGTGGTCCTGCTGGGCTACAAACTCTTTAAGCAGAGACTCTCCTGCACTGGCCATGCTAAGAATGCAGTAAATATTTGGACAGAATTAATAACCGTGAATGACTAAAGCCTAATCAAAATGGCCTACTCAATAACATAGTTAGTGCTCGCTTTGGCAGCACATATACTCAATAACATAGTTATGTGCACTTATTTGTGAGATCAGATAATACAGGAGCCCATGGGCTGGCTCTGACTCTGGCTACCAAAAAAAAAGGTCAGTCAAAAGCAACTCTAGGAAGCCTAATCTTTTTTTCTTTTTGGTTTAAAATGAACAGTCAGGACTTGAATCTGTTTAGTATCTTACTGGATTTGTGTTTCCCCTCCTTTTTCTTGGGTTTATAGCTTTTATTTTTCCAAGGGTTTCTTTTGACCGTAGAGTCGACAAGAATGGAATTCTGGGACCAAAAGATGAAGAATTAAACTTGGCACCTTTTGATAATTTTTGGATCAGGAAAACACAGAGAAGGAACATTAAATCAGTCACTATGAATTTTAAAATGTCACATTCAGTCAGGTTACTGAGATGTTAATCAAGCAATACAATTTTAGATCTTTGGTGATGGGCAGGGAAAGCTTAACTCTTCTCTTTCCTTGATCAGCCTTGGATCTAGTCTTCAAATTCAACAAGAGAAGGCTGAGGGCTGGGCAATGGTAGATCTGTTGTCAATTGAACTATCTGAAGCAGCAGCTCAGAAACCATGTTTAGGAATTAGGAAGTGTCGAGTAAAATCAATATTTCCAGGGCATGATTTACATGTGGGAGAACAAGACACAGGTGACTGAAATCATGATGCTCATGTCTGAAGGAAAGGACAAAGATGCTCCATCAGAATATAGGAACTGTGTTAAGATGAAAGAACTCCCCTAAACCTGGGACTAGAACTCTGTGTACTTAGGAGGTAGGCAGGAGAATGGCATGGGTTCAAGCCCCAGGCTTACCCCATTCTACCTGTGCCATCCTGGGGCAAATTATTTAAACTATTTCTAAGTGGGAGCTAATATCCTGAGAGAGAAATCTTGAGGCCTAAATTAGTAAATAAGTGGAAAAGTACATAGAAAAGAGTTTGAATAGAGCCAATATCACATCTCCATATACCTGAGTCCTCAGTCAAAATCTCTGAACTGCATTTGTTCCATAAAGATGATCCAGTGATCTCAGCATAGCCCAAGGGCAAGCTCTCCAAGTAGAATCAGTGACCCTTCCGAGGAGAAGAGGTGAGAAATAGCCTGGCCCACCAGGCTCCTCTACCTAGGGATTCTCCAGGCAAGAATATTGGAGTGGGTTGCCATTTTCTCTTCCAGGGGATCTTGCCCACTCAGGGATCAAACACTTATCTCCTGTGTCTCCTGCATTGGCAGGTGGATTCTTTATCACTGAGCCACCCAGGAAGCACCCTCAGAAGTACAGCAAAGGATTAAAGCAAGGGAGATTATAAAGCTCACAGCAAATATTGCCCTGTTCACCAGGAAGTTTTCCGAACTGTTGCCTCAAATAGTTCAATTACAAGATGTCTACTCACTGGTGGTCAGGCTGTTTCTCCCTTAGTTTGAAAATGTGAATTCTTGGCCAAAGATTGCCCATGGAACTGGAAATTGAAGCTTTTACTTCTAAAATAGTTCTAAGATGGTATCATTTAAATCAACGCCTCGGCTGCTTCACCACGATGACTGACGTGTGACTGTATTTTTTTAATTCCTGATTTATGATTCAATGCACCCACTGCTAGTTATTCTGATCCTGAAATTTTCTATGCCCTTAAAATTCCAAATTTAACTCTCTCTCTTTGCCTCAGTAATGTCCTTCCCTGAAAGCATTCCTTTACAAACCCGTGAATTTCACCTCCAGTCACAATCCGTTGCCCTTACAGTCACTCCAGAGGCTGAGTCTGTCATAACCTCTCTATGTATAACTCTCCAATCATCATTTCAGCTCAGAAAATTCCAGTCACAATTGCCTTCTGGGGCTCTAAATCAGGTTATGGTAATGTGACAGCTCATTCAACATCCCCAAACTCCCTAGCTTCTTGCTATCAACTCCCATTCACAGATTCATATTTCACAGAAAAACTTTAAATGAAAGTTTAAATTAGGCCAAGATTGTAGTTTGGTCCAGATATCTACTGAGATTCAGATTCTCCTTGGCAGAATCTAAGTTCTGTACAGCCATTAAACACATTCACTATTACTTAGAAGTTGGGGTTTCTCTGTAAGGACAGTTTGACTGAATCTGGGCACAGTCAGTCTGGAACTTCTGTTTAGAACACTCCAACTCACAGATTTCAGCTTTCAGATTTACCTTGCAACGTTAATGTGGCTGTGCCCCAGTGCTTGGAGTCCAGGAAGAAAGTGTCTATGTCTAGATACTCAGGTGGGTCATACTTTTGAGAATCTTGGGATAGTTGACCAGAGAAGGAGCATCACATGTGGGCAGACTTCTGGGTGGACATCCTGAAGTTTGAATCAATGGGCTTTGCCTCTAAGCCACTACATGGCTGTGTGACCTCAGCTAGTCACAATCTCTTAGCATTCTCCTCCGCATCAGTGTGATAAGGATTAGGACAAGAAGGGTTCTGGGTCCCACCCCTATATCCTGCATTGAAAGGATTTCTGCACACATTCAATGTCCAAGTCCAGTGGGAAAGTCCTAAAAGGCCAGAATGTAAACTTCATTCTCTTATTGAAACTGGGTCACCCTGAAGATTTTCTGTGTCTCTGCTCTTCTGTGGATGTGTATTTATGAGACACAATCATTGTCTTCCTTACCTTAATACCAAATTGATATAAATTATTACCATAGTTTTCTCTTTTATAGGAGTAACAAGATGGGTTTTCAGTTTTGAAAGCATATGTGAACACAGACTTACTGGTTGTATCCAAAAAGCCCATGTTAATGGAGCTTCCTGAAAGAAAGTGAAAGTCGCTCAGTCATATCCAACTCTTTGTGACCCCATGGACTATACAGTCCATTGAATTCTCTAGGCCAGAATACTGGAGTGGGCAGCCTTTCCCTTCTCCAGTGGATCTTCCCAACCCAGGGACTGAACCCAGGTCTCCTGCATTGCAGGTGAATTCTTTACCAGCTGAGCCACAAGGGAAGCCCAAGAATACTGGAGTGGGTAGCCTATCCCTTCTTCATTGGATCTTCCTGATCTAGGAATCGAACCAGGGTCTCCTGCATTGCAGGTGGATTCTTTACCAACGGAAACCCATACTCATGATACTGCTATTTCACCAGGAAGCTAACAACTAAGGAAGACGCTGGTATGGTAGAAGCGACATAGGGTGAACTACAGAAAATCTAATCCCAGTTCTTCATCCTGGATAAGTGGCTTCATGACTGTGTCACTCAGCTTCCCAGTAGAGACGTCAGGATGATCTTTAATGTACCTTCCTATTCAAAAATTCTTAGTCTGGAAATGAAATTCTTCTCACTTGAGTCTTTTTTGTTTGCTTGTTTTTAGTTTATTTAAGTCGTGCTGGGTCTTCATCGCTGCCTGAGGGCTTTCTCTAGATGCAAAGCACGGGCTTCTTACTGTGGTTGTGTCTCCTGCTGTGGGCTCCAGGTGCGCAGGCTCAGTAGTTGTGAAGCGCAGGCTCTAGAGCGGGTGCTCAGCAGCTGTGCACAGGCTTAGGCTGTCTCAAGGCATGTGGGATCTTAACCACTAGATGGATTCTAAACCACTGGACCAGGTATCACATCTGTACCTTCTGCTTTGGCAGGCGGATTCTTAACCACTGGACCATCAGGGAAGCGCCCCCCTTCGCTTCAGCCTTGAGTCTTGGTAATCTGAAGTGGTAAGAAGGAGTGTCAGATACATAGAAAGCTGCCCATAAATACTAGTTTTCTGATATAGAAAGAGTGGAGAAGAGTTTTCCACACATTTTCCCCTGGCTCAAACTCTTTTTAATCACTGAGGAAGAGGTTTCAGAAGAGAAATAGAAAGATGTACCATTGCTTTTTCTGGTGACTCACTCACTATGCACCTACAAGTTCCTTTTAGGAGTGTATCTCTCCCACAGTGAACTTAGATGACTTGTATGCCATGTTTGCAGCTAAACTGAATATTTTCTAGAAAATTATGTTGTGTGTTGTGATTTTTGCATTATCAGAAGATGGTTACCAGAGCTCTGCCCTTTGAAATCTGCACCTCCTGTTATGCGTGGCTGCTGGAAGATACAAGGAAGCTTGTTGCAGTGTCCAGGGTTGTTCAAGAAAAAAAATACTGACCAAACCAGAACTGAAGTCAAAGAAATCTTAGCTTTCAGAACGAGTCTTTTTCATGGTCTGGTGAAAAGGTCGCCTCTAAAATTGCTTGTGTTCTCTGGGGAGAGATGCAAACAGGCTGTGTGACCTTGAGCAAGTCACTTACCTTCCTGTGCATAAAATCAGGAACTTAAACCAGATACTTTTCCCAGCTTTAAAATTCTGTATATCTTCTTGGAGATGAAGTTTAATCTTGTCATAGATGGGCTTGTTCTTACAATACAGTCAGCTCAGATATAACCCAAACAAAATCAGTTCTCCCACAGCACAGAAACAATGTCAGAGCAAGCTTGATTTACATGGGAATTAGACCAAGACTTAGATTTCAGCATTATGATGATGGGTTCCCACCAGAGTGCCCTGGGTTATCCCCCACCCTGTTCAACTGTGCAGTAAATTTTCAGGATGTGAGCTCAGGGCTTGCTCAGATAAATAAATGAATCAACGTTAACCAAAAGCCGTAAATCATCAGCTGCCCTCTCCTCCATATTCCTTCCCTGCCAAATTCCTATGGAAACAAACAAACAAAAAAATCCAAAAGAGAAAGGAAAGCAGAAAATCTTTTCAGCCCACTGCACGATGTGCTGGACCGAGACTGCCCTACATTTTATCAGCCTGGCCTCCACCTGCCTCCCACCTAGCAGGACTATTTTCAGCACACAGGCCAGTGCTGATTTCTGTGCATGTATTAAACCACATCTTCTGTCAGGCAAGTTTTTGTGAAGGAAGTTATTCCTTAAGCCCATCCAGCTGTTTCTCAAGTGTACCTTTAGGAATAACGGGACAGGAAGCCTGAGAAGACATAGCTAGCTCTGTACAACTCCTCACAACTACAACCCAAGAAAAATATCTCCAAGGAATGTACCTTGAAAATGCAGATCCGCAGCACCTCCTTGTATGAAGGACGGTCATCACGTTTCTTTCCTTGGCCATTGTAATTCCCGGATAATTACTTTTCTCATTCTCATTTAATTTGCATTAAGCCTAGTGTGTTTAGTTTTTGAGACCTAACACTCAAATCTGGCCTGTGGTTAGGAATGCAAGACTCCTGGGAAAACATCTGGTCTTATTCGGAATAAATGCCGAATAAGACTTTATTCTCCTCAAAAACTTTATTCTCCTCAAAAACCCCCTCTGAATGTCCTTCCTAATGAAGTCTATGCTGCACAATACATTATTTAAAAATAAAAATATATTCACAAATGACCATTGAGAGAATGGCAAGAGGAGAATGTTTGCTACTGTATCACGAATCAAAAATTAAAATGATTCCTAACATGATGCTATTTTTTGAAAGAACCACATGCCAACTCAAGATATTCCAATTTGACAAATGAATTACAGCCCTTTTCAACTCTCTCCTTTATTCTCACATTGTCAGCCTTTAACTTGATTTAGCCACTGTCATAATTGCAGAGTGGAAGGTGTGGATAAACTTTCTATACAGTACCTTTGGGTCCTGAGGGGTACAAACCATAATGAAAAAATGTATAGGAATATTTTAGCTATAAAGTAACTAAGAGTCACTTAATATATGCTGTTTGCCTTTTGCTAGCAAACATACACACATATGTATAAGGTATATATGTGTGTGTGTATATATGTATGCATCTGTGTATACATACAAGTAGCTGTGTTCATATACACATTGGACAATAAATTGGGAGTTTTTCTATCTTGATTTTTGGGCTATATTTGAGAAGAACCAGTTTCTCTAAACACACATTGATGCATCTCTAACTATAGCAAGAAGAATACTGTGTATCTATCCCCTCTATTGTATAGAGTTAAAACCTCCAAGAAAACACTCACTTAATTCTAAGTATTTATTTCTGCTTAGTGCTGGAAAGCTGAGAGACTCTACATGCTTAAGTGGTAAAATGTTGCTGAACATCATCTGACATAAGCAGGCACAGAGCTCATTGGAATCTATTGAAAGCAGGGATGGTCTAACCCTTGTGCTTCTAGGTTTCTTCAGTAATTCTCCAGAGTTAACATCAGTTCTATTGTAATTTGACATGGGCTGATATTTTATTATTTTCTGAAAATTTTTTTTTGCAGTAACAATTTTTTACTCCATTCTGTTTTTTCAGGAATTTTCCACAACAGGTACTCATGTGGAATACCACCATGACATATGCTATATTCTTCTTTTCTAGCCCTCCTGGAGATACTTAAAATAGATAAGAAGTTACACAGAAAGACCTTATTAACAGAGATCCAAGTACCACATCTTCTAATATTTACTGTGGACTGCAAAGAATGACCGAGAATTCCTGAGTGACTTAGCTCATGAAAGTCATCTCATCTCAACACATCACATCTCATCTCAGTGTGTGATGCTGGAGACACATACCTGTTTCCTCATTTTTCTCAGACTTCCCTGAAGTTAGTCCTCTTTCATGAGGTACACTGAGCATCTCATTGGCATGCATTTCTCAATCCTTCCTCTCCCTCACCTGACCCACTGACATCTAGAACATGCTTGTAACTTTTCTGACCTTGTGTTCCTACTGTAGTCATTTCAATAACAGGTTCTTTGATACTGCCATAGGGTATTTTGATCACAGACATTTTGACCCAACTTAAAAATAATAAAATACTGTAAGATAAGCTTTTATATTAGTTGCATATATGCAAAGCCATCCTATGCTTGAGCATTCCTTACCCATTTCAGTCTTACAGCCTGTAAGTGAGCATCAGAGCTCTCTGAGATAGCAAGGACGTGGAAGCAACCTAAGCGTCCATCGACAGGGGAATGGATAGAGAAGATGTGGCACATATATATTATGGAATATTACCCTGCCATAAGAAGGAACAAAACTGGGTCATCTGCAGAGACGTGGATGGACCCAGTGACTGTCATACAGAGTGAATTAGGTCAGAAAGAGAGAAAAACAAATACCATATATTAATGCATATGTGGAATCTGAAAAAATGGATATAAATGGTCTTATTTACAAAGCAAACAGAGACATAGACGTAGAGAACAAATGCATGGATACCAGAGGGAAAATTGGGGATATGTGATGAATTGGGAGATTGGGATTGACATATATACACTACTGATACTCTGTATAAAATACATAACTAAGGAGAGCCTACTCTATAGCTCAGGATACTCTACTCAGTGCTCTGTGGTGACCTGAATGGGAAGGAAATACAAAAAATAGGGGATGTACGTATATGTATAGCTGAGTCACTTTGCTATACAGTAGAAACTCCAGTGTTCTTGCCTGGAGAATCACAGGGACAGCAGAGCCTGGTGGGCTGCTGCCTCTGGGGTTGCACAGAGTTGGACATGACTGAAGCAACTTAGCAACAGCAGCAGCAGAAACTAACATGATACTGTAAAGCAACTATACTCCAATAAAAAAAAAATTTAAGTCACTAAAAAATAAAACAAATAACGTGGGCATCAGCCAAGACGTGTGAGTGAATCAAGGAGTGGGTCAGAGGTTGGACAAACTACAGGTCACTGGAGTCAAATTCAGCCACAGACTCTCACCTCCAAAAGAGACCACCACCTGCTCTGAACAAACTCTCTGTTGTTGTTTTCTCTTTTTTCTGAAAAATCGCTTATATTTTGAAAGCACCACATCACGACTTCTCAGATTTCTCCCTTATATTCAATAATACATAGCTAGAAGGAAGAAGCTAGAGCAACATGCCGTTCAGGTTGCATAAGAAATCTGCAATAACTTCTCTCTCAATAACATAGTTCATATATAAAACACATCTTTGGTTTTTGAGAATAGGACTTATAACCCATCTGGAGGCCAATTCATTTTGCAAATGAGATTACACTTCTGGCACAGTGTAAGACCCACTCCCCAACAAAACTGGTCAAAATTATTAAATATATGTATATATATAAAACAAGACAAATTATTACATTATTTCATGGTTATATATAAATTATTAATATATTTAAATTTTTATACTTGTATGTATATTCACACATGAGTCTTCTTTTAAGATTTTTTTTTGGTGTGGACCATTTTTTAAAAAACTTTTTACTTTGCACTGGAGTATAACTGATAAACAATGTTGTGATAGTTTCAGGTGGACAGCAAAGGGACTCAGTCATACATATGCATGTATCTATTCTCCCCCAAACTCTCCTCCATTCTAGGCTGCCACATAAAGAGAAGAGTGATGTGGGCCATTTTTAAAGTCTTTATCGAATTTGTTATGACATTGCTTCTGTTTTTATGTTTTGGTTTTGTGGCCCCAAGGCATGTAGAATCTTAGCTCCCTGACCTGGGATCGAGCCCTTACTCCCTGCACTGGAAGACAAAGTCTTGACCACTGGCCTACCAGGAAGGTTCCCACACATTGTCCTGGTCTCAGCTGTAAAGATGGAGGTTCCACACTCGACGAGAAGCCCACAGGCCCTGAGGGTATTGCCGTGTGTCCTGCACTGAGTACTAGATATGCTGTGACACAGAGCGAAGCATGCACTGCCTTGTTCCCAGCCCTGGAGCCATGGCACAGAGACTCTGCCTGGAAGGAGGAGGAGGCCCTGGAACAGCTTATATTCTCTTCTCAAAGAACTGACCTCTTTTGAAACAAAGAGCTGAGAAGTTCAAGCCTCAGGACCCTCTCACAAGCAGCTGCTGCTGCTGCTGCTGCTGCTAAGTCACTTCAGTCGTGTCCGACTCTGTGTGACCCCATAGACGGCAGCCCACCAGGCTCCCCCATCCCTGGGATTCTCCAGGCAAGAATACTGGAGTGGGTTGCCATTTCCTTCTCCAATGCATGAAAGAGAAAAGTGAAAGTGAAGTCGCTCAGTCTGTCCGACTGTTAGCGACCCCATGGACTGCAGCCCACCAGGCTACTCCGTCCATTGGATTTTCCAGGCAAGAGTACTGGGGTGGGGTGCCATTGCCTTCCCCGCTCACAAGCAGCAGAGGTTGCAATGATGGGTGACTGGGAGGAGGTCAGTGCTCCACATCACTAATCATCAAATGCAAATCAAAGCAGCAATAATATGCTACATTATCCTCATTGGAGAGCTATAATCAAAATGTGAAATAATAACAAATGCTATAAAGGATGTGGAGAAATCCTTTACACACTCATGGTGGAATTTAAAATGGTGGAGCCACATTGAAAAACAGTCTGGCTGTTCCTCAGGTGGTTAAGCTTAAAGCTAATGTTATGACCTAGCAATTTCACTCTGAGATGAAGACCCAAGAGAAATAAAAGTATGTCCTTGCAAAAACTGGTGCACCCATCTTCACAGCAGCGTTGTTCAAAGCAGCCTGAAGGTTGAAACAATCTGCACGGCCATCAGTGGATGAATGGATAAACACCACGTATCTAGCCATAAAACGGAATATCATTTGACTGTGAGAAGTAACCGGGGAAGGCAATGGCACCCCACCCCAGTACTCTTGCCTGGAAAATCCAATGGACGGAGTAGCCTGGTGGGCTGCAGTCCATGGGGTCGCTAACAGTCGGACAGACTGAGCGACTTCACTTTCACTTTTCTCTTTCATGCATTGGAGAAGGAAATGGCAACCCACTCCAGTATTCTTGCCTGGAGAATCCCAGGGATGGGGGAGCCTGGTGGGCTGCCGTCTATGGGGTC
>SJYX01013972.1:37196-217920 GCA_006410675.1 Oreotragus oreotragus | reverse complement strand
AGAGAAATAAAAAAGCAAGTGATAATAAACAGAACCTGAACATCTTACTATCACTAAACATGGGTGGAGTTTGTTTTAAAAAAAAATGTTAAATAACCATAGTATCACCTTATTTAACAAGTGGGTATGCAGCTTTGATTATAAAATGTAATATTTTCACAAGGGCAACTTAGAATCACTGATTATACAGTAGAGCCTTATTGATTACCTGTTTTATATACAATAGTATAGTAGTGTGTGTCTGTAAATCCCCAGCTCCAAATTTATCCCTCCCCACCCCTCTACTTTGTGGGGTTTTTTAATGCAGGCTCGTAGTAGTAGCACTCAGTACTCAGCTGTGTTTGAGTCTTTGGGACCCCATAGACTATAGGCTGCCCAGCTCCTCTGTCTATGGGACTTCCCAGGCAAGAATACTGGAGCGGGCCATTTCCTTCTCCATATGCAGGCTATAACCCACCAATTTATTTCAGGACTCACAATTTGATCAACACTGACTTTGAGAGAAAAAAAAAAAATGCTCTAATAATTTAGCATGATTAGGACCACCAAAATTTCTGTAGTTCCTCTCCCATTACTATCTCTCCATCCATCTTACTCTCTAGTCACAGGAAATCATTTGCCAGCCTTCAGTATGTGTCCTTCATGTCTCCACACAGGGTCCGAATCTCCTGAGACTGTTCTCTTCTTATTCTAGGCAAACAGTCATTCTTCATTATAAACTCAGGGCCTGTTTTCTAACACCTCACCCAACCACATCCTCTGACTCTTGTAGCAGCTTGCACCTACATATCAGTTCAGTCACTCAGTTGTATCTGACTCTTTGCAACTCCATGGACTGCAGCATGCCAGGCTGCCCTGTCCTAAAAAAAAAAATGCTCTAATAATTTAGCATGATTAGGACCACCAAAATTTCTGTAGTTCCTCTCCCATTACTATCTCTCCATCCATCTTACTCTCTAGTCACAGGAAATCATTTGCCAGCCTTCAGTATGTGTCCTTCATGTCTCCACACAGGGTCCGAATCTCCTGAGACTGTTCTCTTCTTATTCTAGGCAAACAGTCATTCTTCATTATAAACTCAGGGCCTGTTTTCTAACACCTCACCCAACCACATCCTCTGACTCTTGTAGCAGCTTGCACCTACATATCAGTTCAGTCACTCAGTTGTATCTGACTCTTTGCAACTCCATGGACTGCAGCATGCCAGGCTGCCCTGTCCCTCACCAATTCCCAGAGTTTACTCAAACTCATGTCCATCAAGTTGGTGATGGCTGTCCAACCATCTCATCTTGTGTCATCCCCTTCTCCTTCTGCCTTCAATCTTTCCCACCATCAGGGTCTTTTCAAATAAGTCAGTTTTTTGCATCACATGGCCAAAGTATTAGAGTTTCAGCTTCAGCATCAGTCCTTCCAATGAATATTCAGGACTGATTTCCTTTAGGATAGGCTGGTTAGATCTCCTTGCTGTCTAAGAGACTCTCAAGAGTCTTCTCCAACGCCACAGTTCAAAAGCATCAATTCTTCAGCTCAGCTTTCTTTATAGTCCAACTCTCACACTCATACATGTCTACTGATAAAGCCATACTGCCAAGTCATTTCAGTCGTGTCCAACTCTGAGACCCTNTGCCCTGGTGCAAAGCTATAAATTAATTGCTACATCACCCCCCCCCAAACCCCTAGGAAGAAGAATGCCAAGAATAAATCCAGGCTTTGTCCTTTTTACATGTTGAATAAGTCTGTCGTTAATCAAGCCTTCCCACCCCATCCAGGGAACAGACCCAAGACTGCCAGACAAGTGTATGTCCGGTGATCCTACTGTCATTCTCTGCAGTCTTACGCCACGGTGACTCATCTCCCACACAGATGGCCTGCTGGGGGAGATGACAGCACAGACGGGACCAACCGTTTCTTAAAGACCTAAGACTCACCAACTCTAGCCCGCTGGCAGACACAGCCTCATTTTTAAACATTTGCAAAAATTGTCTCCTGCCTTGCAGTCACAGAACTGCTTGTGATTGGTCAGTCTGAGAGAAAGCCAGGGCTGTCTTTGGAAATTTAAGGAAGAAACTCCTAAGACCCATGAAGCTATTAATTTTAATGTATTGTATAACATGTCAAAGGCATGACAGACTTGAAGTCAATTAGAAACCATGTCAGAAAGTGTGTTCCAGAAACAGAATCATCTTGAAAGGTCTAACACAGAGATAGTGCAAAAAACATTTTTTGAAATGAAAGTAAAACGTTAAGAGTCTAGTACCTTTTAATTACACTAAGGAAGTGGCGATCATGAAACAGCACACTTTTCCTCCCTTATTAAACACCCCCCCTTTCTTTGGGAACCAATGTAAGGTTAACAGAAGTGAAGATTCTTTTCAGATATGAAGCATGTGGCAGGTTCAGTCCCTTTTTGTGTGTGATGAGGTCCTGTGATGTTTTCTCTACACTTGCTTCTCCAGTCTCTGAACAACCTAGGGAAAGACTTGTGTCCCTCACTTGCATCAAGTGAAGCCATGGCCTAGCTGGGGAAGGGGGCTATCTCTAGTAGACATGGCAGGTCCTAACTGCCATTCTCACCCCCAGGAAGGGCTGTTAGGACGACCTTTCCTCTGTGAATTAAGAGGGACGCTTCGCTGATCATGTTGCCCTGGCAAACAGGAGGATCCGTGTGTCGGTGGGGACCAAGGCCACAGGGGCCCTGGCAGGCACTCTGCTGACGTTGCGCACAGTCCAGGAACCGCAAGTGCAGAGAGACCGCCACCCGTACAGCTCTCGGTCGAGGATGGCAGCCCTCTGGGCGTCCTGCCTTCAAGCGGGGGTGAAGTGGAGGGTCCACACCAGGAGGCCTGGAGAGTGTGGCTCTAGCTGCAAAGGGCCCTGGCGCCTCTGCCTCCTTTGATGTGTCCAGAGGGGCCATCAGAGCGCTAACCCTCCTGTAGAGCTTCTTGGGTCAGGAGAGGAACAAGGGAGCTGGGAGTGTTCTCAGTGTGGTCTGCAGCAGACCTGTCTCCAGGATGGGTGGGGAGCTTGCTGAAAATGCAAATTCTTCAGGCCCTACTCAGAACAGCTGAGTAGGATCATCCTGCCTGAGGGTTCTGATGTCAGTCTGTGTGTGTGTGTGTGTGTGTGTGTGTGTGTGCACGCATAATTGAATACTTTGAATAAGAAATATTTGTATAATTTAAATAAAGGTCCAGACACCATGGTCTTCCTACCAGAGGCCCTTCTGTCCAGTCCACACCCTTCCCTGGAGGTAACCACTGATACTCATTTTTTTTTCCTTCAGACTTCCAAGTTTCATTATGCATATACCTGAAATATAAATCCCTAATCTTTTTTCTTTCTTAAAAATATATGCAGAACAATTACTGTCTTTTAACTTGCTCTTTCACTTAAATATGTGTTTGGATCCTTTCTATATCACATGCTTAATCAATCATTCATTTGGAAACATACATTTATTAGGCACCTACTACATGCCACACCAAAGAATTGATGCTTTCAAATTGTGGTGCTGGAGAAGACTCTTGAGAGTCCCTTGGACAGCAAGGAGATCAAAACAGTCAACCCTAAAGGAAATAAACCCTGAATATTCATTGGAAGGACTGTTGCTAAAGCTCCAGTAGTTTGGCCACCTGATGCAAAGAGCTGACTCATTTGAAAAGACCGTGATGCTGGGAAAGATTGAGGGAAGGAGGAGAAGAGGGCAACAGAGGATGAGATGGTTGTATAGCATCACTGACTCCATGGACGTGGGTTTGAGCAAGCTCCAGGAGATAGTGAAGGACAGGGAAGCCTGGTATGCTGCAGTCCATGGGGTCACAAAGAGTCAGACGCGGCTTAGTAACTAAACAACTACATGCCAACTGAGGCTTCCCTGGTAGCTCAGCTGGTGAAGAATCTGCCTGTAATGCAGGAGACCTGGGTTCGATCCCTGGGTTGGGAAGATCCCCTGGAGAAGGGAAAATCTACCCATTCCAGTATTCTGGCCTGGAGAATTCCATAGACGATATAGTCCATGGGGTTGCAAAGCGTCGGACATGACTGAGCGACTTTTACTTTTCACGTGCCAACTAGGGCTTCCCAGTTAGCTACGTAGTAAAGAATTTGCCTGGCAATGCAGGAGACTCAGGTTTGACCCCTGGGTCAGGAAGATCCCCTGGAGAATGAAATGGCTCCCCACTCCAGTATTCTTGCCTTGAGAACTGTATGGACAGAGGAGCCTGGCAGGCTACAGTCAATAGGATCACAAAGAGCTGGACAGAACTTAGTGACTAAACAACAGTAAATAGGCCCAAGTACTGCTTCGTATCACAGGGATATGGCAGTCAACAAAACTGATGACAGTTCCTGCCCCATAGCCTCTATATCTTGGGGGAGGCACATAAAGCAGACAGTAAACATATAAGTTATATGTTGTGTTAGAGTATAATAAACATAATTGAAAACATAGAACAAGATAATGGAGATTGGAAATGTCAGGTGGGGACTTAGATTTTAGATGGAGTGGTCAGTGGGGAAACGACATTTAAGCAGAGTTAGCGGTGGTGAGGGGTGAGCCCTGAGGCTCTCTGAGGAGGCTGAGGGAACGGCTTGTACAGAGGCCTTGGGGTGGGAGGTACGGGGGAAAGGCCATGCAGCTGGAGAAAAGCCAGGTGGCATGTCAAAGGAGGGGAGGGAAGTCAGGGGGCCACAGTCAGCCGCCCCTGGCTCTCAGGCAGAGGAGAGGCGCGACGCGGAGCGCTCTCACGTGTCACATCTCAGGGCACTGTCCCGGACAGACGCCACACAGCTGCAGCAGGGCCCGAAGGAGGGACACTGAGCTGCTTCCAGGACGCGGCTGTTAAACCGTGTTGCAAGCTTCCACACGTGCCAGTTTACCCTCTCCAGCATGTGTCTAAGGCATTCATCCCGGCAAGCGCAATTACTGGGCTGTACATTCCTAATTCTGGTGGGCACGGCCCTGTTGCCCCTCAAAGGGCTTGGCTAGCCCGCACTCCCGCCAACAACGCTGACCACTGCCTGCTCTCCATGGCCTTGCCTACAGAGCACCTCGGCAAACGTCAGAGTGTCCACCAGTCAGATGGGTGAAGAGTGACGTCTCACGCAGGTTCACACGGACTTCCCTGGGCAGCCAGTGGCTAGGACTCTGTGCTCCCAATGCAGGGGGCCCAGGTTCAATCCCTGATCGGGGACGAGGTCGCACAGGCCGCAACTAAGAGTTATGCTAAAGAGTCCACTTGCTTCAACAAAGACCCTGTGTGCTACAACTAAGAGTTAGCACAGCCAATAGATAAATACAGGAAAAAAAAAGAAAGAAAAAGGCATACTCACAGATCGTGATTTCAAACCATACAGTGACCAAAGGGGAAGTGTGTGGGGAAGTAACAAACTGGGAGATTGCGGCTGACATACACACACTGCTATATATAAAACAGGTAACTAATGAGAGCCTGCTGGATAGCACAGGAAACTCTGCTCGATATTCTGCAATGACTTACGTGGGAAAATAATCTAAAAAAGAGTGGATAGATGTATATGACTGATTCACTTTGCTCTATAGCATAAAGTAACACAACATTGTACATCAACGATAATAAATATTAAACATAAGAAAAACTAAACATTAAAAAAAGATGATTCTGATGGACTTTCTGTGATATTCAAGTAGCCAGTTGGCTACCTGAGTATCATCTTTGGAGAAATGTCTCAAGACTTTTTCCCATTTTAAATCACGTTATCATCATTGTTGTTGAACATAAGAATTCTTTATGTATTCTGGATATTGGCCCTATAGCAGATACATGGTTTGCAAATACTTGCTCCTAACTTATAATCTGGCTTTTCACTGTGGGCTATGTCCTTTGATATGCAGAAGATCTGCAGTTTAATGTAGTCCCCCTGCTGCTGCTGCTGCTGCTAAGTCGCTTCAGTCGTGTCCGACTCTGTGCGACCCCATAGACGGCAGCCCACCAGGCTACCTTGTCCCTGGGATTCTCCAGGCAAGAACACTGGAGTGGGTTGCCATTTTCTTCTCCAATGCATGAAAGTGAAAAGTGAAAGTGAAGTCGTTCAGTCGTGTCTGGCTCAGCGAC
Organism: Oreotragus oreotragus; assembly: GCA_006410675.1. Taxonomy (NCBI): domain Eukaryota; kingdom Metazoa; phylum Chordata; class Mammalia; order Artiodactyla; family Bovidae; genus Oreotragus; species Oreotragus oreotragus. The sequence continues at coordinate 211,828 of SJYX01013972.1, read as the reverse complement.
CCCATGGACTGCAGCCTACCAGGCTCCTCCATCCATGGGAGTTTCCAGGCAAGAGTAGTGGAGTGGGGTGCCGTTGCCTTCTCCAGTAGTCCCCCTACTTGTGTGATTTGACTTCTGTTGGCTCGGCTTTGTTCCACAAACACTTTGCGATGGTCATCTTCTACCTACTTCTACCTGTGATGGTCATCTTCTACCTACCTACCTACCTATCTACCTACCTGTCTCTCCCATCAGAAGCTTCCATAAGCCTCTTATCCCTACCCATCAGAAGGCAGACAAACTGAAAACCATAATCATAGAAAACTAACCAATCTGATCACATGGACCATAGCCTTGTCTAACTCAGTGAAACTGTGAGCCATGCCCTGTAGGACCACCCAAGATGAACTGGTCATGGTGGACAGTTCTGACAAAATGTGGTCCACTAGAGAAAGGAAGGGCAAAGCACTTCAGTATTCCTGCCTTGAGAACCCCATGAACTGTATGAAAAGGCAAAAATGTATGACACTGAAAGATGAACTCCTACATTAGTAGGTGCCCAACATGCTACTGGAGAAGAGTGGAGAACTAACTCCAGAAAGAGTGAAGGGAGGGAACCAAAGCAAAAACAACATCCAGTCGTGGATGTGAGTGGGGACGGAAGCAAGATCCGATGCTGTAAAGAGCAATATTTCATAGGAACGTGGAATGTCAGGTCCATGAATCAAGGCAAATAGGAAGTGCTCAAACAGGAAATGGCAAGAGTGAACATCAACATTCTAGGAATCAGAAAACTAAAATGGACTGGAATGGGTGAATTTAACTCAGATGACCATTATAGGTGCCCAATATGCTACTGGAGATCAGTGGAGAAATAACTCCAGAAAGAATGAAGGGATGGAGCCAAAGCAAAAACAATACCCAGTTGTGCATGTGACTGGTGATAGAAGCAAGATCCGATGCTGTAAAGAACAATATTGCATAGGAACCTGGAATGTCAGGTCCATGAATCAAGGCAAATTGGAAGTGGTCAAACAAGAGATGGCAAGGGTGAACGTCGACATTCTAGGAATCAGCAAACTAAATAAAATGGACTGGAATGGGTGAATTTAACTCAGATGACCATTATATCTACTACTGCGGGCAGGAATCCCTCAGAAGAAATGGAGTAGCCATCATGGTCAACAAAAGAGTCTGAAATGCAGTACTTGGATGCAATCTCAAAAACAACAGAATGATCTCTGTTCGTTTCCAAGGAAAACCATTCAGTATCACAGTTATCCAAGTCTATGCCCCAACCAGTAATGCTTAAGAAGCTGAAGTTTAACGGTTTTATGAAGACCTACAAGACCTTTTAGAACTAACATCCAAAAAAAGATGGGCCATGCTCAGTAAATCTTTAATCCAATTTTCTGTTGATGGGCAGGGTGTGTTCCCTCCCTGTTGTCTGACCTGAGGCCAAACAAAGGTGGAGGTAATGAAGATAATGGTGACCTCCTTCAGAAGATCCCAGGCAAGCACTGCTACACTCAGTGCCCCTGACCACCGTCAACCATGCCTCCGCCAGAGACTCCCGGACGCTCATGGGCAAGGCTGGGTCAGGCTCTGGTGGGGTCATTGCTCCTTTCTCTTGGGTCCTGGTGCACACAAGATTCTGTTTGTGCCCTCCAAGAGTCTGTTTCCCCAGCCCCTGTCAGTTCTGGTGGCTCTGTGGTGGGGTTAATGGCGACCTCCTCCAAGAGGGCTTATGCCATACCCGGGTCTGCTGCGCCCAGAGCCCTGCCCCTGCCGCAGGCCACTGCTGACCTGCACCTTGACAGGAGACTGTCACACAGTTCTGGCTCCATCTCTGTGGGGTCTCTGGGTCCTGGTGTGCGCAAGGTTTGTTTGAGGCCTCTGAATGTCTCTGGTGGATAAGGGGTTTGATTCTAAACCTCTTCCTCATGATTTTGCCCCTCCTACCATCTTCCTGCGGCCTCTACTCCATTTCGTCTGTTTCATCTCCCAGTCATGTCTGACCTTGCCCTTCAGAACTCAGCAGTGCTTGCTGGGAGACAAAGGCATGCTCAGCCTTGGGTGCCCAGTGCTTGTAAACCTTGGGACAGAGTCTCTCAGTACATGCTGAACAAAGGAATGAGTAAGAAATGGAGATGGGAAATACATCAGCCTTTGCCTACTTTTATCTATCTTCTGACTGAAAACTAGTGGGACAATCTCTATGGAGGTCTTTTGTGTACGTTAATCACATTTGAGTTTATTCTGGTACCAAACATGTCTTCAGTATAGAACATTTAGAAATTTAAATTTAAAATTAAATTAAAAATTAAAGTTAAAAATTAGAAAAGAAAACTACCAATAATCTCACTCCCCAGAGGTGATCACCACTATTTTGATGTTTTCTTAAAGTGTTTTTATGGTTTTTATAATATATATATATATGCATATATATATCAGTTCAGTTAAGTTCAGTCGCTCAGTCGTGTCCGACTCTTTGCGACCCCATGAATCGCAGCACGCCAGGCCTCCCTGTCCATCACCATCTCCCGGAGTTCACTCAGACTCACGTCCATCGAGTTCGTGATGCCATCCAGCCATCTCATCCTCGGTCGTCCCCTTCTCCTCCTGCCCCCAATCCCTCCCAGTATCAGAGTCTTTTCCAATGAGTCAACTCTTCACATGAGGTGGCCAAAGTACTGGAGTTTCAGCTTTAGCATCATTCCTTCCAAAGAAATCCCAGGGCTGATCTCCTTCAGAATGGACTGGTTGGATCTCCTTGCAGTCCAAGGGACTCTCAAGAGTCTTCTCCAACACCCCAGTTCAAAAGCATCGATTCTTCGGCGCTCAGCTTTCTTCACAGTCCAACTTTCACATCCATACATGACCACAGGAATAACCATATATATCTGTATATATGTATATGTTTCTTTTTTTCCAAGATATATTTAATAATAAACATCTATTCATGATAAAGCTTCTTGAAAACTAGGAATAGAAGGAAGTTTCATTACTCTGATAGGAAGAGTATTTTCTGGTTGGGTAAGGTATCCTTCCATTTTCTTCTTTCTTTTTCTCTTGCCTTTGTTAAGGCTGTTTTTCTCTTTCTGTGTTTTGTTTTGTTTGCTTTTTATTGAAGTGTAGCTGACCTACAATGCTATGTTACTTCCAAGTACACAACATGTGCTGCTAATTCGCTTCAGTCATGTCTGACTCTTTGGAATCATGTCCGACTCCTGTCAGGCTCCTCTGTCCATGGGATTCTCCAGGCAAGAATACTGGAATGGGTTGCTGTGCCCTCCTTCAGGTGATCTTCCCAGCCCAGGGATCGAACCCGTGTCTCTTAAGTCTCCTGCATTGGCAGGTAGGTTCTTTACCATTAGTGCTACCTGGCAAGCCCAACAATGCTGTATTACTTCCAAGTATACACCACAGTGATTCACTATTTCTATACATTACAAAATGATCACCACAGTACCTCTAGTTACCATTTGCCCCATACAAAGTTATTAGAATGTTGTTGACTGCGTGTTTTATCTCCATGACTCATTCATTTTGTAACTGAAGTTTGCACCTTAGTCTCAGTCGCCTATTTCACTCAACCCTTCCTCCTCTTCTCTGACAACCACTTGTTTGTTCTCTGTGTCTATGAATCTGTTTCTGTTTTGCTGTGTATGTCTGTTTTGTTTTAGATTCCACATGTAAGTGAAATCATGATATTTTTACTTCTCTGTTGGACTTATTTGACTTACCTTAATACTCTCTAGGTTCATTTATGTTGTCAAAAATAGCAAGATTTCATTCTTTGTATGGCTGAGTAATATGCTACATTACTTGGATATTCTATATTACTTGAATATTAATATTGAATATGCATTGGAAGGACTGATGCTGAAGCTGAAACCCCAATACTTTGGTCACCTGATGTAAAGAACAGACTCATTTGAGAAAACCCCGATGCTGGGAAAGATTGAAGGTGGGAGGAGAAGGGGTTGACAGAGGATGAGATGGTTGGATGCCATCGCTGACTCAATGGACATAAGTTTGAGTAAGCTCTGGGAGTTGGTGATGGACAGGGAAGTCTGGTGTGCTGCAGTCCATGGGGTCACAAAGAGTCAGAAATGACTGAGCAACTGAACTGAACTGAACTGAATATTAGATATATGTATTCCTCCTACAGGGAATCTTCCTGACCCATGGATAGAACCCATGCCTCTTGTGTCTCCTGAATTGACAGGTGGATTCTTTACCACTAGTGCCACCTTTAAAGCCATACAGATGTATATGTGTATACACACACACACACACATATGTATATATATTTAACATTTTCTCTATTTATCTATCAATGGACACTTCTGTTGCTTGCATATCGTAGCAATTTTAAGTAATGCTGCAATGAACATAGGGATGCATGTAGCTCTTCAAATTAGTATTTTCTTTGGAAAACTAGCCAGAAGTGGAACTGCTGAATTATATGCTGGTTCTATGTTTAGTTTTTTGAGGAACCTCCATACTGTTTTTCATACTGGCTGTACCAGTTTCCATTCTCATCAACAGTGCACAAGTATTCCATTTTCTCTACATCCTCATCAACACTTGTTATTTGTTGTTTTTTTGATAAATAAGACAAATAGTCATTGGGCAGGTGTGAGGTGATATAGCATTGTGTTCTTGATTTGCATTTCCCTGATGATTAGAGATGATGAGCATCCTTTCATTTGTCTATTGGCCATCTATTTGTCTTTTTAAAAATGTCTAATCAGGTCTTCTGCCAATTTTTAACTGGATTGTTTGTTTTATGTTAAGTTGTATAAGTTCCTTCTATATTTTGGAAAAATGTCTAATCACGACAGCCACAGGGACCCTCCAGGACTGGTATGAAAGGACAGTATGAAAGAAACATCCCTAGACCCACTTTCCCTGCTAAGCAGGAGCCAGATACCCTGAGAGCAGTTGGGCAGCCTCACAGGTGAGAAGACCCTGGAATTCCACCTGCTGCTAGGACCCAAAGCAAGGATGTAACCAGCTACCCCTAACTTCTCTCTCTCTTCAGAGGACCTCTTCCTCCTTCCACAGGCAAACATAAACACTACCTCTTTCCCAGTTAAAAGGAGCAGATAAATATCACATTGGTTTTTAAGAGTGTTGAAATAGGTGTTAGGATTGGGTTCCAGCCCTGGGGCTGCCATTCCTTAATTGTGTGAGGACAGACACAAGACTGGATGCCATTATTTCTTCAAGATTTCTTTTGCCCCCAAAAGATGATATTCTTTGGTTGTAGTTCAGTCACTAGGAATTGTCCAGCTCTTTGTGACCCCCTGCACAGCAGCACGCCAAGCTTCCCTGTCCTTCATCGTCACCTGGCGTTTGCTCAAACTCATGTCCGTTGAGTCGGTAATGCCATCCAACCATCTCATCCTCGGTCATCCCCTTCTCCTCCTGCCCTCAATCTTTCCCAAAATAGGGGTCTTTTTCAATGATATTCCTAGAACAGAGTGAGAATGACATGAGCTCATCATGATAAGCGTACCCTGCAAAGAGGTAGCATTGTTGCACATGACAGGTAGACAGTCACAGGTGGAGGGTAGCATTTTCACAGATCGGGGTTGCGTCGCAGCAGGTATGCAGTAGCATGTGCCTCCACATCGTGCACACACACCTTCCCGGCCTGGAACCCCGCCTGGGATGGGAAACACCTCTCGGAGCCACTGCTATGGGTAAAGAATGAACGCCCTCACTCACATCCCTTGTAACTTTGCTGCCCAGCACACTTATTCTCCATGTGGTGCTGACTGTCATTGTGGCCAAAAGTAAAAATAGCTCCACTTCTCAGCTTCACCTCAGTAAATTAGGACAATGGTCAGAGGCCAAGGATCTCACAGAGGGAACCTTGGTAGCAACAATGGGCTAGCCCTTCAGACCAAGGAGAGGTTAGTCCTGGGGCACAACCTTCACTAATTTGCCTTCACTCACTTCATCTCTCTCTGACAGCACCACCCACCTAAAGATCAGATGCACGTTCCTGGATACTGAATGGTCTTTGAAAAAAATGAATATGTTCAACAGAGTCTATTTATCTTAGGGGGAAATGAATATAACTCCAGTCAGTTTCAAAAGATATTATTTTTTTTAACCTGTACAGTAGCCTATGGTTAAGGTAAGGTAACGTGTCAAACCAACGTCTTTTGTGAATCCAGGGCAGAGCTCTTTTTTTCCCAATGACATAAGGTAATTATGAATAGAAGGGTGATCCTCCTTCAAGTCCAGCAGGAGCTCATTCTGACTATTCATATTGGCCATACCCACTCGGAATGACAAAATCATTTGATGGACGGTGGATAGACATGCATTATTCACAGAGGCATCTTCAAAGAATTCCATAAATTATAGGTTTCCGGAACCAAACGTTCCAGTGAGCTGGCAGTGAATGCCAGGGGTGAAGAGGTGTAATCAGCATGAATATTGTTCCTAGTTAATTTGTCCCTTATAGGTGGCTGCATTTGATGCCCCAGGAAGAAAGACTGTCTTTGTGCTTTCTCAGCACTGCCTTTCCCTCTGGAAAATTCACTGGTCCTTGACCCTGGCTTCACACTTGGATAGCCCTGGAGCTTTTAAAACCCCAGTCCTGGATCAAACACTAGAGATTCTTCATTTTCTGGTGTGAGGCCTGGGCATCAGAATGTTTAGTCTCCCTAGTTGATTCTAATGTGCTGCCATGGGCTTGAAATATTAAATTCATCACTATAATTCCTTAAAAGATGTGCATAATTTTTTAACCTAAAGAGAGTTGTTGTGAGAACCAAATAATACTTTCCCAGTAAGCTTAGATTCCAGTGCATTTAAGTTAGAGTTCAGAGAAACCAGCAGAATCAATAGAATGTGCCCATGTATATATGTTTATGGAGAGAGAGAGGGAGAGATAATTATTTTAAGAAATTGACTCATGTGATTGTGGAGGATGTCAGTTCTTAAATTTACATGACAGAAGACTCAGGGAAGAACTGATATTGCAACAGAAGTCCAAAGGCAGACTGAAGACAGAAATTTTTCCTCCTTGAGAGACCTCAATCTTTTCTCTTAAGGCCTTCAACTGATTGGATGAGATCTATCCGCATTATGAAGGCTAATTTATTTTACTTAAAGTTTACTGATTTCCATGTTAATCGCATCTAAAAAGGACCCTCAGGACCCTCACAGCAAAATATATAACTAGTGCTTGACCCAACAACTTTGCACCATAGCCCGGCCAAGTTAACTCAAGATTAACTACCGCAGTGACCTTCAGATGGTGTGTCTAGATAACACAGAGATGTCTCAGCTCTGGGTCCATCCAGAAAAGTGCTTCAATTCTGCTCCTCCCACCTCTCTTCAATTATTTAAATTATTTACTAGCATTGGAAAAGATCCTGATGCTGAGAGGGATTGCAGGCAGGAGGAGAAGGGGACGACAGAGGATGAGATGGCTGGATGGCATCACTGACTCGGTGGACATAAGTTTGAGTGAACTCCAAGAGTTAGTGATGGACAGGGAGGCCTGGCGTGCTGTGATTCATGGGGTCGCAAAGAGTCGGACACGACTGAGCGACTGAACTGAACTGAACTGAATCAGTCAATGTGTTTACCTTCAAAGAAGACAGGTGTTGTTAACCAGTGGGTCATGGGCACCAGGAAGGNCCTGGCGTGCTGTGATTCATGGGGTCGCAAAGAGTCGGACACGACTGAGCGACTGAACTGAACTGAACTGAATCAGTCAATGTGTTTACCTTCAAAGAAGACAGGTGTTGTTAACCAGTGGGTCATGGGCACCAGGAAGGCTGAGGGAGCTGGGGAACAAGCAGGAAATATTTGAGACTGAGATCCTGGAATCATCTGGAGAGAGAGACTTATTGAGATTTCAGACAAATGGAGGCATGATGCCACGATCAGGAAAAAAGTACTAGCTCCACTGCCATTTAGGAACTTCAGGTGGGGAGTCCCTGAGACAGAGTCAGTTGGGGAGAGGGGGAAGGGGTACAGAATGGGCTGGGCTTCCCTGGTGGCTCAGAATTTGGTAAAGAATCTGCCTGCCAATTCAGGGGACCCAGGTTCAATCCCTGGGTTGGGAAGATCCCGTGGAGAAGGAAATGGCAATCCCTTCCAGTATTCTTGCCTGGAGAATCCCATGGACAGAGGAGCCTGGCAGGCTAGGGTCCATGGGGTCACAAAGAGTTGGACATGACTGAGCAACTAATACACACATACACACAGAGTGGGCTCTGTTTCCCAAGGGCAGGAGGGTTGTTCCAAACCCTGTAAAGCAGGAACTCAAGGCAGCCCTGTAGGAGAAGCTCTGTTTGCCTTGACAGGCCCCTAAGAAGCATCATCATGTCTGAAATACATCCCCAGCATTCGTGTGGACAAATAGTATATCTTCCAGCTGTTTGAATAAAGCATAAGATGTAAACTAAGTTGAAATACAAAACATGCTGATCGAGGAACTCTTCCCCATTCATCATGTTGGCCACCTTCCAGACCCACACCCCACTTTCTCCCCATCGTGGGCAGCTCCATCAGGGAACACCCTGGCTCTTGGCTCCAAGCAGAAGACGGAGTAGGAAACCAGAGGGAAGGAGAGTCCTGAGGTTGGGGAACACGCGTCACAGGCTGGCTGACAGCATTCCCCATTCCAGGGGTCCTTCGGGAAGCTTTCTCCACAAGGCCCTTCTCCTTCCCTCCAGGCTGAACCAGGCTTGTAAAAGTGCACATTATCTTGGGACTGCAAGTCACCAAGGGTAGGGAAAGGGCAGGTGGATGCTTAAGGCAGTGTAGGTCTCTAGCACAAGCAACTCGTAAGAATCCCCAAAAGCCGATGCTTTTGTCTGCGGTTGGTCTTTCCTAGCAGGGCACTGGCTGCTTACAGATTACGGAGCACATTTACTGTGAATGTGGACTGGAGCTGCAACCACCAGCCCTGGGCTCCATGCAAATGACAATAATCCAGCCCATCTCAGAAGCAAGGCTCAGATACCCCTAGATGGAAGCCAGATGAGGCCTCTGCCACATCCCACCTGTGCGACCTTGGACAGGTAACCTCTGGACCTCAGTGTCCTCCTGGGTAAAGTGGGAGAGGAATATCGCCTCCTAAAGAGAGTCATTGTGAGAACTAAATAATTTAATATGTTTCAATCACAGAGAAGTGCCTGGTGCATAAGATACACTTAATAAAGCTAAGTCAGTAGTTCTCAAAGTGTGTTCCACAGAGCCCTGAGGTCTCCAAGACCATTTCAGGGGAGTGATGAGGCCAAAATGATTTTCATTATAACATGAAGGCATTATTTGCCATTTTCATTCTGATATTTGCACTGAGAGTGTAACAGCAGAGGTGGGTAGAATTCCTTTACACGAATCAAGACTCCAGTGGTGCTGGCGGTCTTTCCTGGGAGTCTTCACTGTCGCTGAAAAAAGTCAGTGCCATGTAAAAACTTAAGAATGTCCTTGATGTGATGAGGTCAATTATTAATATTTTCAAACCTCAATTCTTGAATGAACACCTTTAGTGTATTGAACAATATTTAGCGTAAACGCACAATATTTAGCACGACAAGACAAGAAGTATACATATGGCACTTCTGCTGCCTAAGGAAGAAAACTAAAGTGCAGTCATCTCAACTGTGAGCCAAACAAGCCTCTTTTTTCATGGAATAGACTTTTACCTGAAAGGACTATTGACTGGCAAACAATGGTCCTTCAGACTTGGGTATTTGTGAGGCATTGTCTCTAAAAAGAATGACATGACCTTGTCACTTCAAGGAATAATACTTACAGAACTTGCTGCCAATGATAAAAATCTCTATCTGCCACCATGAGCTTGAGAACTTCCCAGTATTTAGAGACTTTGTTAATGAGATGGAGGGACATGTACCCGATGTAATCTTTTGATGCTTTTTAAGGGAATATGGCAGCCTTTGGAAGATCTGTACAACTCACTGAATCAATATTTTCCAAATAACCAATGAATGAAGTTACAAAATCACACACAGGTTAAAGACCCAACCTCAATGCACAAGAAACCAAAATTCCACAACTGCAACCAACCTTTAAGAAATTACTTCTTGTCAAATTCTAGTGTAGTATCAAAAAACATTCACAAGGATCTGAAAATGCTATTCAAATACTTCTACCCTTTCTAATAAATCTAGGTGAGGCCAGATTTCCTCCAGCTATTTTGACCAAAACAACAAACTGCAACAGCTTGAATGTAGAAGCAGATAAAAGAAACCAGCTGTCTTCTACTAAGATTTGCAAAAACAATGCCACTCTTCTCACTAAAATGTTTTGTTTTAGAAAACAGAATTATTCTTCCCAAAAATGTTACTTATATTGACTTGTAAGAGTTTGCTATTGTTAGGTAATACATAAATCTTTCCAATATCTCATTTTTAATTTCAAATCTAGTAAATGTGGATAGAAATTACTCACATAAACAAAAAATTCCTTGACATGTTAAGTAATTTTTTAAAGTGTCAAGGGGTCTCAGGACCCTAAAGTATAAGAACCCTTGACACAAGCCCTGTTGCTCCACAGCTGAAGCTGGGCTGGGAGATGCCACCCCTTGTGTGTGCTCAGTCATGTCCGACTCTCTGCGACCTCATGGACTGCAGTCCACCAGGCATCTCTGATGTGGAATTCTCCAGGCAAGAATGCTGGAGTGGGTTGCCATTTCCTTCTCCAGGGGATCTTCCCGACCCAGGAATCAAAACTATGTCTCCAGTGTCTCCTGGACTGGCAGGTGGATTCTTTACCACTTAGCCACTTGGGAAGCCCCAAGCAGCCTTTTATAAGGCAGCACATCTTTGCATCTCTGTTATAATTGGCCACTCAACTTGCCCTTCCTCTTTCTCTCCATCCTCCCAAATCTTGCCAGTTCTTCCAGGTGTATCTGAAGGGTCTCATGTCCATGCAGCCCTTCCTGAGAACTGTAAGTCATAAATCTCACTGGCACCGACTTCCGCTGCTCTTAAAAGTGTCAAGGGGTCTCAGGACCCTAAAGTATAAGAACCCTTGACACAAGCCCTGTTGCTCCACAGCTGAAGCTGGGCTGGGAGATGCCACCCCTTGTGTGTGCTCAGTCATGTCCGACTCTCTGCGACCTCATGGACTGCAGTCCACCAGGCATCTCTGATGTGGAATTCTCCAGGCAAGAATGCTGGAGTGGGTTGCCATTTCCTTCTCCAGGGGATCTTCCCGACCCAGGAATCAAAACTATGTCTCCAGTGTCTCCTGGACTGGCAGGTGGATTCTTTACCACTTAGCCACTTGGGAAGCCCCAAGCAGCCTTTTATAAGGCAGCACATCTTTGCATCTCTGTTATAATTGGCCACTCAACTTGCCCTTCCTCTTTCTCTCCATCCTCCCAAATCTTGCCAGTTCTTCCAGGTGTATCTGAAGGGTCTCATGTCCATGCAGCCCTTCCTGAGAACTGTAAGTCATAAATCTCACTGGCACCGACTTCCGCTGCTCTTACAAATACCTGTGCACTGTATTGTATGTCCTTCAGTTGTCCAAGGTTGTCTCATCGTGCCAACTTGATTATTATCTTTAAGAGAAGAGACTCTGCTCAGTGACTATTTTTAAATTTTTATATTTATTTGTTTATTTGGCAGTGCCAGGTCCTAGCTGCTCTGCACAGGATTTTGAGTTGCAGCTATGAACTCTTAGTTATGGCATGTGGGATCTCGTTCCCTGACCAGGGATTGAACCTGGGCTTCCTGTATTGGGATCACAGAGTCTTAGCCACTGGACCAGCAAGGAAGTTCATTGCTCAGAGATTCTTCATCTTCCTATCCCCAGCCAGTGGATACATATCTGCACCATTTAATGTAATTGTGATCATCTGATTTGAATGGACGCATTCGAATAAGTCATGACCAGGCTTTTGTCACACACCTTCTCCCTTAGAAACCAACCTTTTCTTTTAGACACCCACCTTCCCTAATGGCCCGTACATTTTCATCCTTGTGTAGTTGAAGACTTTTCTGCACACAACTTTTCCTTTATCTGTGAACAAAACTTTTCTGAAAGCAGGCTGCCAGTTTTCTCAATGAAAGCTAATTGGGCAAGGGGGCAGATCAATCTTGGTCCTTCATTTTCAACATTTTAAAAATAGATCCCTCAGAATCTTGTGAACAACTGTGTTCCCTGGGAGAGCTGTGATCAAGTAAGCATCTTTTTAAAGCTGGAAGAGACATAAGGATAACTAGGAATGTGTATAGTTTTTTAAAAGGAATATAAAAGCCACAAACAATAATTTTATTAGAATGGTAGGTTATAGATCATTCTTTTTGTTTCACAAATTTTCTGTAATGTGTTTTGTATCGATTTAAAAAAAAATCATTTTATATTGAAAATCCAGTTGTACCTTTCTTAAAGAGGATTTGTGCCACTTGCTACTTATAATTACATGTATAAAAAGCCAATTGTGAGAACTGTATGGTATACAAATAATATTTCAATAATGCTGACATTAAATAAATGTATCTGTGAAAACCTGGGTAGCAGAAAAGAAAATTCTGGGAAGTCTGAAGAATGCTGTAAGGATATTGACAGAAAACAGAACAAGCTTGAGAGCCTGGAATCCATCCATGTTTGCACCAGAAAATCTGTTTAGGGCTCCAGAACCGATGGTGTCACCCTCCCTACCCCCACCCCCACCCTGGGCACTCATCATTGCTGTAAATTTCTGCAGACACTTTCACAGTATTGGCCAGGAACATCTGACTGGCCAAGTTCATGTTGTGGTCAAGGTCAAGAAGCAAAGATAGGGGAACTTTGTCCCCTTCTGTGGCTTCTGTTGGGGTTCTTGGCCCTCCTTCCCACCAAGATCTGCACAATGAAGGCCTCTTCACTAAGAAAGAGTTTAAATGTTTGAAGCCAAAAGCTGACACATGATCACCACATACTGTATAAAATTGCAGCACTGGAAAGGGCCATGGACAAAAATGACAGTAAATGCATTACAATGGATTAAATGAAAAATGTTTTCCATTCACTTAAGAAGAAAACCATCTTCTGTCTTTTGAAAACGATGTTGAAAAGACCCAGTTTATACAGACTTTACCATGTGGTAGCAGATAACTCACCATCATCATTCCTGTTATTTATTTATTTAGATTTTTTGTGATGTGGGCCATTTTTAAAGACGATTGAATTTGTTACCATGTTGCTTCAGTTTTATGTTTAGGTTTTTTGGCCATGAGGCATGTGAGAACTTAGCTCCCTGAGAACTTAGCTCCCTGACCCAAGATTGAACCTGCACCCCCTTCTTTGGAAGGCAAAATCTTAACCACTGAACCACCCGGAAAGCCTCCATCACTTCTTTTTAATCATTCTGAATCGTGCCCATTCTTTAAGACCAATCTTAAGTCTCCACCCTTCCTTCCAGGAAGTGACATAGTCCTCTTCTGTTAAACCAATCACCTACCCTTTCACTGAAATACATGTATTTGTCAATATCCTAGAATTTAAATAAAAGCAAATGTTAAGAGAAGTAGAGTAATCCTCATGCCAGTGACAGCTATTGAGAAAACTGTGTCTGAGAAACTGATATTAACCAGTTAATAGCCAACAGGGATGGGGGAGCCTGGTGGGCTGCTGTCTCTGGGGTCGCACAGAGTTGGACACGACTGAAGCAACTTAGCAGCAGCAGCAGCAGCAGCCAACAGGTATAAGCTTATACTCTTTGTGACCCCATGGACTGTAGTCCACCAGGCTTCTCTGTCTATGGGATTTTCCGGGTAAGAATACTGGAGTGGGTTGGCATTTCCCTCTCAGGGATCTTCCTGACCCAGGGATCGAACCTGGGTCTCCTGCTTGGCAGGCAGATTCTTAAGTTTCAACCTCTCACAATCTATCTGAAAATAGGACAGTGCTTGGCTTACTGTACTTATTGGGAGCAAGTGGACAGCAGCTGGAGTGCCACCCTCTCTATGTTCTGGCCATGCAACCTTGGATCCAGTCACTTAAAACTCTAACCCAGAGTTGCCTCAACTGCAAAATGACAATAGTAATAGCACCTACCTCTTAAGGATATTGTTGGAATTCTATGAGATAATGCACATAAAGTAATTACCAAGTACCTAATTCATAATCACTTGATAAATGTGAGCTATGATTATTATACATTGACCTCAATTCTGATCTCAAGCTTAATTTTTCATATAAAATAATAATCATTACTTTCAATACTTCTGGTTTCAGCATCAGTAGCAGGCAACAGACCCAGCTTGATGTGTAAGTAGTTACTTAATATTAGGAGCTAAGATAACTATTAGGTAACTTGTCATTGAGAAAAAAGCTGGGTTGAATGTGATTTTCATCATTTTGTCCCAACTTTTAAAATTTTTATTTTTTTAATTGGAGAATAATTGCTTTATAATGTTGTATTGGTTTCTGCTTACAACAATGGGAATCAGCTATATGTATACATACATCCCCTCCCTCTTAAGCCTCCCTCCTTCCTAAGCCTCCCTTCCGGCCACCCCTATTCCATCCCACTAGGTCATCACAGAGAACCAAGCTGATCTCCTTGGGCTATAGAGAAGCTTCCCACTAGCTATCTATTTTACAGTTCTACTGTCTCAGTTCATCCTACCTTCTCCTTCTCCCGACTTTTAAATGGTTAAAATTCAGAGTCTTGTTCAATGGTTCCCTCAAGCATTCATAATGTGGAGCTAAAACACAAGGACAAAGATTTGAACCCTCCCTTAGAGAATGATGCTTGGACAAGCAGGAAACATTACCACTCTGGCTTAGGAAAAGGAAGAGGAAATGAATTCACATGCTGTAGGGGGAAGGAGGGACCTATCACAAATAATGCACTGCAGTCATGAGCACCTCCAAAGGGTTCTGAAATGTTATTCACTGCTGAGAGAGGAAATCTGAGCTGACATGTTATTTTCTGAGCTGTTTATTAATGCATTGACTGTGGAAGAAGCAGGAGCAGCCTTCAATCCCATCCCTCAGTTCAAAATCAATGCCTTGTCACCAGCTCTCCTGGCTGGCTAAGGAGAGAAGGGGAAAAGGATGAAGATTCTGAAAAAGCTGTTAAGGCCTCTGCAGAAAAGAAGAAACCTGATCTTTTCCCTCCTTGCATGAGTCTAACAAAGCTGATGCTTTCAGTGGGAGCATCTACAGTGGAATTCCTATTAATTTGGGGCCAGAAGAAATGACTTCTGTCCGGCCTCCGATCAATCAGCCCCAATGAAGGAGGAGGGGAACATTTTCAATCAAGGGAAATGCTTTGTCTCTGACAAATGTGAGAGTAAAGGAAATTAATCAGACATGTACTAATGACCGAGCCTCAAAGTTGAATCTGTACTGATGGGTCCTAACTTTGCAGTTGACCAGTTCATGGGAAAAAGACCAACACATGATTCAGCCCAGCCTCACTAAGGGCCAAGAGCTAATCTTGCTACCATGGTAAAAAGCATAAATGATCTTTCCACACAACATAGCAAAGTGACCTAAATCCATCTCTCCTATGAGAAGACATAAAAACAAAGGGGATTAAAATGCATCTTGTGAGACTGGAGTTATCAAGAAGCTTTTACAGTTACCAAGAGGTGTCCAGAATTAGAATCAGTTATCAGCTGATTTCAACTCTTTTGATTCTTTCTCTTGGGGCGTTTTCACTATCAAGCTGATTTGGGTACCAGCCTCAGCTCCTGACCGGAAGTGCTTTCAAACAACTCAGTCAAATGCAAAATAAGAATCCACAGACTGAAACAAAAGTTCACTTCAAACTCTCTTAGGCCAAGTAAAAAGCCCACCTCATGTCTCTCCCATGCTTGTCGCCAACTGAACCATGGAATACATTGACAGGGTACCAGATATTTGAAAATTCAATTCAATATGCCTTTATTAAGCAACTATTACTGCAGAGTATTGTGCAAAATGCTAAGGGATTCACTGATGAATACATGTCTCATTTAAGTCTTGACACAGCTTAAAATCTTACTGGAAAGATAGATAGGCAAACAACTAGAGTAAAAAAAAGCAAAATGATGTCAGGAGTAGAACTGGAGAAACAAGGAAAGGCTGTGGAACATAATTGGGATGTCCCCTCCCCCACAGCCCTGTCACCTGCTAATGACCGTTGCCAAAGTAAATGACCCAACGGTTGAATTGCTGCCACCTTCCTATTACGATTCTGCACATGTCACCTTCCTGCCGAGCCCTTAATCAGCACTTTCACTTCAGTCACCATGATGGCAAAGACCTGACTGCAGAACAACTGCAGAAAAGTCACGTTTTTTCAGTCTGACCAGTGTGGTTTGAAAAGTTACTATCTTCAGAGAAAGTAGGAACTCATTAAAAAAAAAAAAAGTGCAATTTCCCTCTTCAAGGTCTTTGCCAAAGTACATGATATCACAGTATTTTGCAAAGCAACATATATGAAAATCTCTAATTAGCATATCATGGGATCATATACCTCATCTTTTTTCTTTCCTCTGATCTCTCCCTAGTTGTAATTAAACCAGCTGTGGCTATTTAGACCTTTTTCATGCTCCAAGAATAACCTTCCCCTTTCTCTATCAGAATCATTAGAATAAAGTAAAGTCTTAACTTTGCCTTGGATAAACACTCCAGGATATTATCTGAACCCATAATTAACATTCAGTTTAATCCACAGCAAATAATTAACCTAATCTAGCAGACCCCAGTGAGAGGCTCCCATAGAAAATGCTCTTCATGTACCTGATGGAAATAACTAAAAAGAACTATCCCACCAACCACCTTCCTCAGCTTCCAAAGGCCCATGAAACAGAACCATCAAGGATGTTTGAAACCACATATATACATTAATATACTATAAGCATTTTTCTCCTTCTGACTTATTTCACTCTGTATGACTCTCTAGGTCCAAATGAATCTATCTGTGAAACAGAAATAGAGACTCAGACATAGAGAACAAACATTGAACACCAAGGGTGGGGGAAAGGGGGGGGAGATAAATTGGGAGACTGGGATTTACACATATACACTACTGTGTAAAAATAGGTAATTAAAGAGAACCTACTGTATAGCATGGGGGGGGTGGAGAGAAAGCACAATCTGTTTGTGGGACATATATTAAAGTAATCTTAAAACTGCACTCCAATATACAATCAGTTCAGTCACTCAGTCGTGTCTGACTCTTTGAGACCCCATGGACTGAAGCAGACCAGGCTTCCTTGTCCATCACCAACTCCCAAATCTTGCTCAAACTCATGTCTATCAAGTCAGTGATGCCAGCCAACCGTCCCGTCCTCTGTCATCCCCTTCTCCTCCCTTCAGTCTTGTAGCTGCAGACAAATACTGTTCAATTCCACTTACATGAGGTACTAGAAGAGTCAAATTCATAGAGTCAGAAAGTACATCAGTGGATGCCAGGGGCTGTGGGATGAAGGAGTAGGGAGTAGAAAGGGGGATTTAGTGTCTAATGGGGACATAATTTCAGTTTAGGAAGGTGAAAAATTTGGGAGGTGGATGATGGTGAGAGTTGTACAACCATGTGAATGTATTTAATGCCACTGAGCTGTACAGTTAGATATGGTGAAAGTAATATTTTATGTAACTTTTACTACATAAAAAAGTTAAAAAAAAAAGGATCTTTGAAGCCTCCATTTTATAATTCAAAAGAAGACAGAGTAACTAGGCACTGTGCTAGAAAATGCATCACATTTAACTTACCTGTCCCTAGTGAGGCTTCGGAGAAGGCAATGGCACCCCACTCCAGTACTTTTGCCTGGAAAATCCCATGGATGGAGGACCTGGTAGGCTGCAGTCCATGGGGTCGCTGAGAGTTGGACATGACTCAATGACTTCACTTTTACTTTTCACTTTCATGCATTGGAGAAGGAAATGGCAACCCACTCCAGTGTTCTTGCCTGGAGAATCCCAGGGATGGCAGAGCCTGGTGGGCTGCCGTCTATGGGGTCGCACAGAGTCGGACACGACTGAAGCAACTTAGCAGCAGTGAGGCTTACCTCACTGTCCTTATCTTATAAACATGAAGAGATTCAGAAGGGAGAATCAGGATTTGAACCCAGGTCTTTTGAACCAGTTCTCTCTAACCAGTGATCTGTTCCCCACCCTGTGCTAACTCCCAAAGGTGAACCATATTCATGAACTGCAAAGACAGTGGAGCAGCCAGGGGTCCCATGGTCATGCAGGCATGGGAGAGGCACGGGTCTGGACTCAGCAGCCTTGTTCCCAGTCTGCTGCTGCTGACCAAGGAACTCGTGTGATTCCTTCAGGACACATACCCCATCTTTATTTCTCCTTCCTTCTTATTTCTTACTCTAACATTATCTCTCTTCCCAGGCTGCGGTGGGATTCTCTATTCTGGTTTAAATGTCACTTTTCCAGGACAACCCATAAAGTCATCTTGCAGTCTGCTTTCCCCCACCCCCACTCATCAGTTTATTTCTTATGTTTCCTCCTCCAGGAATGCCATGCTCTCTGGAGACTTAATACCATCCTAATCCCTATGTCATAAAAAGACAAAACCTGTCAATAAATGCTGCAGCTGTGCTTGTGGAAAGGGAGGAAATTCCCTTTAAATCACCCATCTCTGAAATGAAAAAAATGCTGGTCCAGTGGGCCATGATAGACAACCTGGAAAGGTCTTCACCCAAGTGGCACGGGGAGAGGTGGTGCCACCTGGCTGTGTACTGACAACACTGTCATGTTGTTCACCCTGGGGAAAGGTTTCAGTTCTTACTGTTATGAAATTCCACCACATGGATGTCCTGGAAAATAATCGCAAACTCCAAGAGCAACACAAGCCAGAGCTTGCTGTCCAAGGAGATGTAATCTATCGACCCCTTCATCCCCAAACCTGTGGGCACTGTGGGGTTTGTCACTCGCACTGGGACAGGTCTGAGATTCCAAGGAGCTCTGCTAACAACCACACTGGCCACCAGGTGCAAGCAAGACTGCTGGAACCAAAGAAAACATCTTACCAGAGAGAAATGTACTTCAGAGCCAAGTCTCAGCATAAATCACTCTTCTTGAGTATTTCAGTTCAAAGGACTGATCAATTCCTCTTGCTGTTAGAGAGGAACATTTATTCCAACTCACCCTCCCTGTCCTTCTTCCCTGTCCTCCCATCTCACTCAGCATCAGGTGATGATGCTTGTCCTCTCGGGAACCTGCCCGACTGCAAAGGGCATGATGCTGGTCCTCTTTCTGCTCTGTAATCACACTTGGTTGGTGGTGGCAGCTTGGAGATGTTGGGGCTGCCAGGAACCAAGGGCTTCAACCTTCAATCCAAGTGGGATGTGTCCACAAGCCCTTTCCCCTACAAGTCAAGAGCCACATTACCCAACTGGCTTCATCAGTAACAAGGTGACTTTATATCTCTGACTCCGGGTTCTTAGTTCTCAGCTGGTTCTGAATTTGGATGGGGAAGCCATCTGAGTTATATTTTGACCCCTAAGATTCTCATCCTTGGGCTTCCTGGTGGCTCAGATGGCAAAGAATCTGTGGCAATGCAGGAGACCCAGGTTCAATCCCTGGGTCAGGAAGATCCCCAGGAGAAGGGAATAGCTACCCACTCCAGTATTCTTGCCTGGAGAATCCCATGAACAGAGGAGCGTAGGGAGCTACAGTCCATGGGGTCGCAAAGAGTCAGACACATCTGAGCAACAAACAACACTAACACACTTGATTCTCATCCTTGTTGTATGCATGAAAGTGAAAGTGATGTCGCTCAGTCCTGTCCTACTCTTAGCGACCCATGGACGGTAGCCTACCAGGCTCCGCGGTCCATGGGATTTTCCAGGCAAGAATACTGGAGTGGGCTGCTATTTCCATAAGCTGGCTGGAAACAGGGTGATGAGAATCTCAAGGATGTATAAAAAAGAAGACAAGCAAGAAATAGGAGGGCAAACATCTCTCATNCCATGGACGGTAGCCTACCAGGCTCCGCGGTCCATGGGATTTTCCAGGCAAGAATACTGGAGTGGGCTGCTATTTCCATAAGCTGGCTGGAAACAGGGTGATGAGAATCTCAAGGATGTATAAAAAAGAAGACAAGCAAGAAATAGGAGGGCAAACATCTCTCATCTTTGATGGCAAAAAAAAATACCCCATGTTTTACTTCAAAAGTATCTTGGATATAAAGTTTCTTTAAGGAGTTAGCATCATATTAATTTTCTCACACACAGTCTGGAAAAGATGCAGCCATAGGAACTTTTCTTTTGAACGATACTTCTCTTTAAGGCTAGAAAGCCTGGCAGGAGTGATGGAAAGACTACGTAAATATCTTAAAGTATTTCTGAAAGATGGAAGATTCCAGAAACCCCAATCCATAGTATACCATAACAGACTCTGAGGATACTTATCTTGTGCACACACTCACACACACAAACACACACACACAGGTTCTTACACTATTTTGAACATCTTAACAACCAGGGATCAAGCTTCTCTTATTTTTCTTAATTTCTAATGTGAACAATGGCTGAAGTCAGAAATAGACTTGGAAAGGAAACCTCCCTAATCAGCAGTTCCTAAGGAAAGAGCAGACATACTAGAGTCCAGACTAGTCATTTTTCCACATCATGTCACAGGGTGCAATAATTTTCAAAGTCGGGTACTTCTAACTAAACGTCAGCTCTCTTGTTGATAGGCCTGAAAAAGAACACCACTTTTAAGTTGCTGAAGCACACCAACCACCTTCTAAAACTAGTGATTTTTGCTAGGCAAGTAATTCCACCTAACAAACTAGTTCATTTTAGTTGAAGTAACATTCCTTCAACACATAAATGAAATATAAGCTACTTTTGGGAGATATGCTTCGGATGGTTCTGATGCTTTCATTTGCTGTTTGATTTCTTCGAGTTGAGAAAGGCCAACTAGTTAGCAACTGTTTGAATTAAGAAGACTCCTATTTTTTCTCGATAAGTTTGGGCAGTTGTAGCACTGATATTTTCGCCTGCCTGTTGTCCCACCAATTGGGACAGCAACTGGCTTTAAAAATTTTTTATTTACTTAGTAATTCATTCACTTTTGGCTGTGCTGAGCCTTCATTGCTGCTCAGCCTTTTCTATAGTTGCAGCAAGCAGGGACTACCCTCTAGTTGCGGTGTGCAGGCTTCTCACTGTGGTGGCTTCCCTTGTTGTGGAGCACGGCTCTAGGGCGCGTGGGCTCAGCAGTTGTGGCTCCCAGGCTCTGGAGCTCAGGTCAGTAGTCATGGTGCATGGGCTTAGTTGCTCGGCCTCATGTGGGCTCTTCTGGGAACAAGGATCGAACTCATGTCTCCTGCATTGGGGGGTGGATTCTTTACTGCTGAGTCACCAGGGAAGCCCAGCAACTGGCTTTTAGACAGGATCAGTTGGCATTAGATGTCACCAGACACTTTCAGCCAAGTGCTGAAATAAGCTGTTGTGTTCAGAGAGCAGTAGGTAGGTGTTAGCTTATATAAATCTACCAAAAAGTTCACATTTTAAAAATGTAACAAGGGTGGGAAGAGGAAGGCAATGTACTAAGAAATGAGTCCAGAGTTAGATTTGTGCAATCCTGCAGTTCTTATCTTCCCAAATCTTTATGTTTCTGCTAAAATATTCACCCCTATTGGTCTAATTATAGCCCCAGAGGAAAACAGAGCACACACAGTGAGTGGAGAGTGCAAATACTCAAAAATCACCCATGTGGAGAGAAACGGGAACATTTGACTTTTTGCCAGCTTCGTCACTGAGCAAAAACCACGTACTTTTCACTGAGCCAAGGTTTGCCAATCTTGCCATCAGCAAAACACGTTCTGATTGCATCCTGAGTCATTTCCCATGATAGAAAAAGATTTCCACCTCAATTCAGGATTTTTCTCTCACAAAACAGTAAAACTTTGTCCAGAGGTAAAATGCTCAACCCCAAATTAATTAGTGAGGAAAACTGCAAGAGAGAGAGGAGAGTTTCTGCAGACTTCCACATCATTCTCCTGAAAATGTGAAGGACGGGGCATTTTGGGAACTCTGAGCAGGAGCCAGGTACTGTCTCCTGGAGGTTTAGGGGGGTTCCAAATTACAGCAAAATATAACATCTGAATCAGGGGCAAGGAAACCAAATTGCAGTTCTCCTGACTTTTGGTCCAAAATGAGTCACATCTTGATTCCCTGCACACAGCACTTCAGCTTACTCAGCAGACCTGTCCCCATCCATCAGCAGGCACACACACCATTTACTGGATAAAGATACAGGCCTAAGGGATGTCAGAGCCCCTGAGGGGGTGTCAGAGTCTCCCTGAGCTAAGCGAGCTTACTAGAAGCACATCAGACCAGGCCCTCTTCCTGCATGGGGGCAAAGAACACAACTCTCATCCCTGTCTTTCTCTAGGACTATTCTGTGAACTTCATGAACACATAGGCCAGGTCTTATTTATACTCGTACTTAACATGCATGCTAAGTCACTTCAGTCATATCCAACTCTTTGCAACCCCATGGACTATAGCCCTCCAGGCTCCTCTGTCCATGGGATTCCCAAGCAAGAATACTTGAGTGGGTTGCCACACCCTCCTCTAGGAGAATTTTCTCCACCCAAAGATCAAAACCATGTCTCCTGTGTCTCCTGTATTGGAAGGCGGATTCTTTACCACTGAGCCACCAGGGAAGCCCTATTTATACTCACTTGTCCCCAGATGGTGAGGAGGCCCAGCTACTTAACATGCAGTGGCTCCAGTTTCTGCTTTGTCCTTTTTTATGCATGTCTTTTTGAAAAGATTAATCAATTTTTTTTGAAGTAGTTATGTTTTTTATTGAAATATAGTTTGTTTACAATATTGTGTTAGTTTCAGGTATACAACAAAGTGAACCATAAACATATATCTGCTCCTTTTTTTAGATCCTTTTCCCAGGTAGACCCTTATGGAGTATTGGATAGGGTTCCCTGGGCTAAACAGTAGGTTCTTGTCAGTTATCTATTTTATAATTGTGTGTATTTGTCAGCCCCAATCTCCCTATTTATCCCCTGGTCTCCACAAGTTTGTTTTCCACATCTGTGACTCTATTTGGGTTTTGTAAATAAGCTCATCTGTACGCTTTAGACTCCACATGTAAGCCATGTCATATGGTGTTGTCTTTCTGTGTCTGACTTACTTAATCAATCTTTAAAAAGATCACAGGCTTCCTGAACTTGACTGAGACAACTGACCCCAGGACTTCTGCGGATTTACCTCTTAGACATTAGTTCTACTGCTGCTAAGTCGCTTCAGTCGTGTCTGACTCTGTGTGACCCCATAGACGACAGCCCACCAGGCTCCCCCATCCCTGGGATTCTCCAGGCAAGAACACTGGAGTGGGTTGCCATTTCCTTCTCCAATGCATGAAAGTGAAAAGTGAAAGTGAAGTCGCTCAGTCGTGTCTGACTCTTAGCGACCCCATGGACTGCAGCCCACCAGGCTCCTCCGTCCATTGGATTTTCCAGGCAAGAGTACTGGGGTGGGGTGCCACTGCCTTCCCCTAGTCCTACTGCACAGTCCAAGATAATCTTCACAACCGCATGTTGCTGTTGTCCTTTAGTCCCTGCATCATGTCCGACTCTTGCGACCCCATGGATTATAACCACCAGGCTACTCTGTCCATGGGATTCTCCAGGCAAGAGGGTTGCCACTTCCTTCTCCAGGGAATCTTCCTGACCTGGGAAATGAATCTGCATCTCCTGCATTGCAAGTTGATTCTTTACCACTGAGCCACCAGGGAAGCCCCCAACTGCAGATTATGTCCCCGCTTTGATGGATTTAACTGAGTCCAGGTGCCTCTGCTGGTGGGTCACTTCACCCACAAAGAGACCCACTGGAGTCACCGCCTCATGTCTGACTCCCAACCCCAATGCCTTTGTCCCACTTAGTGTTTTCTTCTCATTTTTCTTGTCATTTGCCAAGCCAGCCTGCTTTCTAATTCACAAGATTTGAAAACCCCACATCCATGCAAGAAGCCTACCTGGTTAGATGAGTTGAGAATAATCACCCTTTTCCTAAAATTCCCACCAACTGTTGACCCAATCTATCCTTTCTCCCCCTCCTCCATGGCAGGGAATTCCAAATAAAAGTAGGAAGGGATGGAGAGAGAGAGAGTAACAGAAAAACAAAATCAGCTTAGATCTCAGAAAAGCCTCCTCCTGTCTTGAGCTCCTATTACACCCCTATCACCCCAGGGAATATACATAAAGAAAACTAGGGTATCAAGGAGTCCAGTGGTACAGGCAGTCTGTGGATGGTAGGTGGGAGAGAAGCCACGTTAGGGCAGAAATTTGATGCACAAACTTAGGCTCATCCTGAGAGCCTAAGAGATCCAAAAAAGATCCAATCCCAGATGAAGGTAAGGTACTGAGTCAGTCCAAGAGAATAAAACAGGAGTTTGGTTTCTGCCCTAGGTTAAAAGGAAGTTTGCAAGCCAGAAGCCCAGATCTTAGACAAGAACAGGGGCTTGAGTGCCATGTCTGAGCAAGTGCAGCAACCAAGATGAGCTCTGTGAAATCAATGGGTGAATGAACCTCCAAGAGATGACCCCATGCATCTATGATGAGGCTGAATCCACAGTGCCCCTGTGCATATGAGAGCGCTGTGCTGACCTGTGCTCCTCAGTAGGGTGCGTACTGTTTGGAGCACTAATGGGAAAAAAGCTACCTGATGAGTCTGGGGTGTAAAACATGAAGCACACTGCAGGGATAAGGACCAGCTTGAAACAGGAGGTAAAAAAAAAAAAGCCAGACTCATTTTGCAAAATCTATCTACACGACCACTATGGGTCTGTAAATTTTTTTTCTTCTTTTTAGAGCCCAAGTCCTGCTGTGGAATGTACGTGTTGTGAAATTCCAGCACATCACGAGAACACAAACTTTTTCTCTTACCAGTGGGGTTTATCAGCACAGAATCTTTTACTTGAAGCCAGCAAAATTTTCAGCACAGGCAGGAGCAGGTGTAATGAATCTCTGTTCATGAATAAAGGCGTTTTTTCACCTGCTGAGGCCATTAGTCATTATCTGGGGTCTCACTGTGACATGTACGGTGGAGAAGCCAGGCCACTGAAAAATAAGATAAATTGGTAATTTCAAGTTTGCAGGATGAGTGAGTCTCCCTTTTGACGTTTTTAGGTTAAATGAACAGGTGTTCTCATTGGCGTCTATACATTTATGAGCACGCCTTTTTAAAAAAATCTATTCATTCCTCTGGGGAGCAAGCCAGGATGCTGTATGAAAGAACCAGCATCTTTGGGCACTTTGTTGGCATCTGAGGTTTGCAGTGCAACTCATGTTTCCTCCTGGTGGGGATCTGAAGAACACAGACACAAACAAAAATAAATCCTGGTTATTATCAGTTCTATAAGAATCTACAACTCTAGCTGCAGGAATGATGGGTAAATGTTTGGAAAACACAGTTTAGGATAAGGAGCTCCTTGAATCTTTGCTTTGGAATCAGCCTACTCGGTCAAGTCTGCAGAGACAGGACAAAGATCTATCAAACTCTGAGACCAGCCTGCTCTCCCCTTCAGTGTAGGGGCTGAGCCCATGGAGAGGAGTGACCCAATGAATGTCACGTCCTGACCCGAAGACCATTGGCTGAGGGGCATGGGTGAGGGGGTGGAGAGAAGAGGCTCCTCCAGCATCCTCTCTCTTACTCCTAAGGGAAGAGGAACAATCATCTCACTCTGTGTAGATCAGAGTAGGAGAGTGAGAAGAGGATGAAAGTGAATTCTCCATGGCAATTTACTTGTGCTGCTGGATTTAATCTGCACACCCACCCTGTAGTATAGATGGGGTTATCTGTATTTATACAAATAAAGAGACTGAGATTCAAAGGTTAGGTTACCTGTGTGAGGTTAGACCATAAAGAAGAATGTCCAAATGTCAACCTGTGTTCACGTTCATTTCATTTTACCTTGAAGACGGGAGCAACAAATAACCACAAATTTGGTGGCTAAAACAAGAGAATTTGGGGGAATTCCCTGGCGATCCTGTAGTTAGGACTCTGCACTTCCACTGCAGGGGGGCCCTATTCAAGTCTTGTGCCCGTTTTTTAATGATTAAGATGTTGTTTTTTGTTGTTCACTTTTAAGAATTGTATACATTTCTGGATAAGTCCTTTATCAGATACGCCTTTTGCAAATATTTTCTCCCAGTCTGTAGCTTACCTTCTCATTTTCTTGACAGTGTCTTTCACAGATCACAAGTGTTTAGATGAAGTTTAGCTGATCAAATATTTCTTTCATGGATTGTGCTTCTGGTGGTATATTTTAAAAGTCATGGCTGTGCTGAGGTCACCTAGATTTTCTCCTACATTTTCTCCTCAGGGTTTTCTGGGTTTGATTTACATGTAGATCTATGATCTACTTTGAATTCATTTATTCTTAAGGCTATAGGGTCTAGATTCATCTTTTTGCATGCAGAAATCTACTCATTTCAGCAACAATATTCCCAACAAAGAGGAGATGTGACTTTATCTGCAGCATGTACCAATAGAAAGTCACATTATAATTCGTTTTTTAGATTTTTTTGACGTGGACTATTTTTTAAAGTCTTATTGAATTTCTTACCATATTGCTTCCATTTTACATTACGTTTTTTGGCCTCAAGGCCTGTGAGACCTCAACTCCCTGACCAGGGGTCGAATCCACACTTCACTGCTACAGACCCTTTCAGCCCCTTCCTCTGATGCAGAAGCATCACCCAATTATCTTAATCAAGTATTTAAAAAACAGGAGGAATCAGACTCCTTGTGACCCTATGCTTTTCATTCATCCATGGTTAATATCAAAGGTTAATGGAAAGGCCTCTGCTTCTTGGAAGAACTGAGTGGAATTCCCGCAATGGTGAAATTTCACCATTAGATATTAATGCACTACAGACCCAGTGTGAATTGACTGATTTTCTGATTTAGCAATTATAATGTGAACACTCAAAACTATATCCCAAGAGTTCTTACTTAGCTGGGCCCAGTTAGATGATGTAGTTGAGTTCTAATTGCAGTGAATTAGAAATAGGGCAGTATATCTATTAGACAGAAAATTTTACTCATGGCAGTTTGCCTTGGTCATAGGGTCCCATCTTCATTCAGAATGCCCCTCCTTTCTTTTCCAGCTTTCACTGACCCTCTGTTAGAGAGGATCCCAATTAGACTGGGAAATCTACTGAAATGAGCAAAAGGGTCAGGGGAAATGAGGGATAGGTGAGATCAAAAGGGAAGGAGAATAAAAGAGAAGCAGGGGGACAGGAACACTTCCCATACTTCACCCAGAGGGGATCTTTTGTCAGACATTGCATTTCACTCCAAGTAGCTTTAGCAAATGTGGGTCCTTTTCACATGGTACCTCAAGAGATTTCATGTGTGACTTTGAAATACTCTGCTAGTGCAGAATTTCACAGCTTTGCTACAAACAAGAATCTGATCCTTATGATGACCACTTTCACAGAAGCTCTGGGCCACAGACTGTCGGTGATCACAAACAGCGAAAAGGAGTCTCTGAACTGTAGAGTCTGTGTGCTGCCCTGAAACCACACACTGTCTGGACCACTCATCAGCTCCTAATTGTCTCGGTACAGTTATGATTTTTTAACATGTGCATTGCTTCTTATCCCTAAATTAGAAGCTTCTTGAAGGCAGGGACTGGTATAACTGCCCTACAGCCAATCTCCTTGGCTCACTTCCAGCCTACAGGATATCTTCTTAATAGACTCACCTGTCCAGATGCTCTTGTGTTTAAATGTGAGAAAATAAAACATGCAGATCTGAGTGTATTGGTCTTTCTTCTCCAAATTATTGATGAAGTCCCTGGGAAAACACTTATCCCAGTGGACTCCGGTTTAGCCCAGAGACAGTGCACCAGCCTCAAAAGATACTCAGTTCAGTTCAGTTGCTCAGTTATGTCCGACTCTTTGCAACCATATGGACTGCAGCATGCCAGGCTTCCCTGTCCATCAACAACTCCTAGAGCTTGCTCAAACTCATGTCCATTGAGTCAGTGATGCCTAACCATCTCATCCTCTGTTGTCCCCTTCTCCTCCCGCCTTCAGTCTTTCCCAGCATTAGGGTCTTTTCCAGTGAGTCAATTCTTTGCATCAGGTGGCCAAAGTATTGGCTCTTCAGCTTCAGCAAAAGCTACTATCTTGTGTTTATTTCTATTTATTTCCAGGCTCGAATACCTGGAAGAGTTACACATGACTTGATGTTGTCAATCTGTCAGTGGCTGATTTAAGGCTTAAAAGGAGGCAGGATCCTGACAGTTATGTGCATGCAGATCTAGCTGGAGCCTCTCCCGAGGCTGGGGGTCATGTTCACTCAAGGCTGAATGAGACTTAGGGCGCTGCTAGAGGCAGATTAGCAAGAGATATCTGAGAACAGGAAAAGCTGTCGGAGTAAGTGTGTGTTTCCCCAAGTCTTTAGAAGCAGGGATATTAAGAAGGCCCTCTTGACAAGCTACAAGGCTACAGGAAGAAGATTCTCTTTTTTTCCTTTAAATATGTCAACTAATATATATATATATATTAATAAGATACATGGGGAAAAGGGTTTTTTCTTCTCTTTTGCAAAAGAAGGGTCAAAATAAACCTGGTAAAAGTCCCTCTGCTGGGGATTTTATCTCTGATGCAGGCTGTGCTGATTACATGAAAGACCCTAAGGTTGGGGTAACAGACCTCAGCCTGAGCCCTAAGGGGGGACTGGAAGAGGCTGTAGGCAGGGCATCCTGGAGGTCAGGTCTCCTAACAGGATTGCATCCCTTACAGAAACATAGAGATGTAAATAGACACTATGTCTCTATAACAGTCTCTCCAGAACTGAAAGTGGGGAAGTGTTCCAGGGCATGTATGTTGTCCCTAAATATTTCTCTGGTCAGACCCCCACAGATATCTCACTAACATTAAGCTCTGGGACCCATTTGGGAGGAGACATGCTGCTCACAAATTCCTGCAAGGAATGTGAACGTTCTTCTCAGGCCTCAGGTGCCTGGGTGCAGAGATCTACTCTCAGAGATAAGAGCAGGGAGCAAGACATCATGGGGCTTCCAGTTTCCTTTGGGCAAAACATGAGGAGCAGGAGGGAAGAAAAGTAAGCTGGGCACCTGGCACCTGAGAAGTTTCTTGCAGGAATATGTGAGCAGCATATCTCCTCTCAAATGGGTCCCAGAGCTTAATGTTAGAGAGATCTTTGTGGGAGTTTGACCAGAGAAATATTTAGGGACAGCCTGTACGCCCTGGAATGCTTCCAGTCTCTCGAGGCAGACAGTTACCACTCCTGTCCCAGAAAAGCGTCGCCTCACTCAGGCAATCACAGGAGCATCGCTTAGCACTTGCCCAGATGCAGACAGTGGACGCAGCACCGCCAGTCAGCCCCACCCACTTGGACCACTGGAAGGAAGTGGAGTAGAACCCATGAAATCACCGCATCGAAATCCACAAGTCAGGCTTCCCCGGTGGCTCAGTGGTAATAAATAAATAAATAAAATCCTCCTGCCAGTGAAGGAGACATGGGTTCTGTCTCTGATCTGGGAAGATCCCACATGCTGCTGAGCCACTGAGCCTGTGTGCCCCAACTAGAGACTAGCCCCACTTGCAGCAACTAGAGAAAAACCCGCGTAGCTCCTACCCAACACAAACAAAAATAAATAAATGAGTAAATAAATAAACAAACCATAAGCCATTTCTATCACAGAAAAAGGGTATGATGTTCGGAGAGCATATTGCATGCAGGGTCCCTGTAAGTGGGGGTCACACAGAAATGAAATTTGCTTCTGACAGTGAAAAATAATGTGTCTTAAGATGAGACAGCACCTTTTAGACTCTCTGATAAAATGGTATCTGTGTTTTTTGTTAGGAACCAAATGTTTCAGCTGTGGTCTTTAGGACATGTTAAAATGACTCTAACCTTCCCCTTCTTGCCCAGTAAATCTAAGCAAGACTGATGACTACTATTTTAAACATTTCCTAACAGAATATTTCAAGCTCACATCTCTAGTGTACCTTGAACTAATTAACAATTTAGCTTAAGTTGAGAGAAAGTTCACTCCAGGCACTTTTATAGGGAAGACCAAGTACAAAGTTCTTTTGCATGTCTTAACACATTTTTTAAAAATGAATGTCCTGAAGGAAATGGAATACCAGGAATAATTTTATAGAGGCAGAATTTAATTTTAACCTTCACATTTTTATATGTTGAAATGCTTAACGAATTCTAATCAAGATCAGTGAAATATTAGACATGGGCCACAAAAGAGGAACAATGAAAAATCAGTATTTCTTGGTCTAGTTCTTCAGAGTCATTTATAGTGGTTAAATGAGTTTTGATTAGATAGCAGTTACAGTAATATCAGGCATTTTAAAGAAAAAAAAATCTGAATGATGTTTCCATATATTTTGTTCTATATACACAAAATGTTTATTCCCTTACAATTTTGAAGAATGCTAATAGCCCATTGATAGTTCCTGTGGTCAATACAAAGATGACTCCATTCTTCACCTGCCCTGTGTCCACACTCTGCCATGTAACTCTGTTTGCCCTTATACTTCGATGTCTTTCCAGCTGTGGACATCCAGGCTTAGCTGGCAGCCAGCAAACCCCAGACGTGTGAAAGAGTCCAGGTAAGACCAGCAGACGTGTGAGCAATGAAGGCTTGCCACTGCGTGTAACTAAAGACCATGGTTGCTCTTTCAGCGGCATCATTGGGTCAACACTAAAGCAACTACCATCCTGCATATAACTCTTCTTTCCTGCATATTCTGCTCTTTTGACTCCATGCTCTACATTACCTTCCTGACAAATTCCATCCTTTGATTAATCTGCCTTCTGCTTCCTCCACTGTTACACCTCCCTGGCTAAGGATTCCTGGAGGAAACCACAAAGCCATTCCTGTAGGGGCTACTAGAAACTGATGCCACCTTAACAGGTATCTCACATGCTGAGCAACCCTATTCCACGTCCCTTTCAAGAACCTTTCCCCATCTCCTTAGAAGCTCCTTCAAGCTGTCCTGTGCTCCTCAAGCTTCCGACTCCATCACTATATCCTTCACCAAGATAACTGCCTCCTTTATCCTCATATCCTCAGATAAACACGGAAGCCCATGTGGTCCGTCTTAGTAAAACACTGTCTGCCTCCGTAAGAAATGATCAGATGACTGTGATCCTTCATTTCTATTTCTCCTCTCATGTGAAAAGGGAATCCAAACATGTAACTTACTATTGCACTTATTATAATTCCCTTTCCTCACCTTCTTAATTGTTTAGTTTCTCTTAAAAACAAACAAACCAAACACTCCAGAAGCTTTCAGTAACTCCCTAAAATTTTCTCATCCACACTAGACAACCTCTTCCTCTAGTTCTTTTTGTCTATTTGTTCAAAATATACTGTCTTTAGACCCAAACCTAGACTCGCTAAATCTGAATTCTTACAGAAGAGGCCGGGAAATGTATGCAGTTAAATAGGACTTGGGCAATTCTTATAATCAAGCAAATATGAAAAACTGGATCTTGAATTCTGGTCCTCAGTCTTTGCATGTTGGAATCCCTTGGGAAGTTAAAAAAAAAAAAAAAA
Source organism: Oreotragus oreotragus (assembly GCA_006410675.1). Classification (NCBI taxonomy): domain Eukaryota; kingdom Metazoa; phylum Chordata; class Mammalia; order Artiodactyla; family Bovidae; genus Oreotragus; species Oreotragus oreotragus. The sequence continues at coordinate 180,313 of SJYX01013972.1, read as the reverse complement.
CCTCCTGATGCTTGTGCTGGCCCCTCACTCCCCGCCCAGGTTCTGATTTAATTGAAATGGAGCCAGTCCTGGACATCTGTACTTTTAAGAGCTCCCCAGGTGATTTTAATGTGCAGCACAGTGCTCCTGTGTAATATGGTACAGATAGAGCCCCAGGTGTGCAGGGGGGAAACACTGCAGGCAGGCGGAACTCAGGCCAGAATTGGAGGAAACCAAAACCTCACATATGCAAATCTTTCCCTTCCCCCACACGCCAGAGTCCAAACAAGTACACTGGAAATGATGTCCCTTTAAAAACAAGGAGCCCATGAAAATTATGGGTTTCCCACCTGCATCCAGAGTAATTCCCAGAATGGGGGATGTGGGAGGAGGAAGGAAAGAGAACAGAGGAAAGAGGACGTGGGATAATGTGATACATTATAAACAGGTTTCTTGACACAGAGTAGAGACCAGAGCAGTCTTTTTTCCTGGTGGCTCTGTGGTAAAAAGAATCTGCCTGCAGTGCAGGGGACAGGGGTTCAATCCCTGGGTTGGGAAGATCCACTGGAGAAGGAAATGGCAACCCACTCCAGTATTTTTGCCTGAGAAATCTCATGAACAGAGGAGCCTGGCAAGCAGTCAGACATGACCTAGTGATTAATCAACAACAAATAGTTGCTGTACAAAGTTGTGTTAGTTTCTTCTGTACAGCAAAATGAATCAGCTCTACATATACGCTCTTTTTTAAAATTTCCTTCCCATTTAGGTCATCACAAAGCATTGGGTAGAGTTCCCTGTGCTATATAGGTAAGTTATCATTACTTATCTACTTAATACATAATATCATTAGCTAAAACAAATACCGCACAGTTGCACATTTTCCCACAAAGTATACATAGACAATGTAGTTTCTTTCTTTCCTTCCCCTTGCTTCCTTCTTCTCTCCTTCCCTCTCTACCTTTCTTCTTTTCTTCTTCATTTTCTATAACAGATTTAATCTTCTTCTTAAGCCTCTTTATTGAAGGAGGGCATAAATAGAAGAGCAGGAAGATCTTTTTAGACAATCTGACAAACTCACATTCACTCAAAATGCAAAGAATTCCCTGTAGTAGCTAATCTCTTTGCCAAGGTCACTTTAAAGGTCCGGCTCTTGGCTTACATGGTCCTCGAGATCATGAGGAAGAAGATGGTGTGGAATCCATGTACGCCCATTGGATCTTGGGTGCCCTTTGCCTTTTGCCCTCTGGTCTGGTCTCTGATCTGTAACCATTGAGTTAAGTGGCCCTGTGCCATCGGCCCATGCCAGAGTGACATTCTGGCTCCCATGAGTGGAGTCCATTGTCCCAGGCTCTAATCTCGAGCCTCACACACACTATGAGCTTCTTCATTCTAGCCCTAGCCTCCATTCATCCCATGATGCCTCAGTGGCCCTGCCTTCCTCGGTGGGCATGCAGACATCTGAACCTTCTGCCTGCCATGTATATGCTGGGAGAGCCACGCCGCTGCCCCAGGCTCACTGCTCTGACTTCCTGCTGCATACCGACTGAAATCTCAGTCTGGCCACATATTTTGTGAAGCTCAGCGCAAAATGAATATGAAGCCCCTTGTTCAAAATCTTGTTACGTATTTCAAGACAGTGATGGAGAGTGTCCAGCCTGGTGGGAGGTGTCTGAGTCTTTGCATAGGTAGAACATTCACAAAGCAAGCCCCAATTGCAGTCACCCTAAAAATAAACTCTGTCCCTCACCTGCCAGATTTGTAGCCAGATCTGATGGGGGGAGGAATCAAAGGAATCAACCTGTAGAATGTCACATATGATTCACTTCCAGATGCTAGGAGGAAAAAAAAAACCTGTAAGTTTTTTTTTTAACATAACTGTCTTATTTTCTAAGAATGTCTTTCAAAAACAGTCATTTACATTCTCCATTCTTCAACCCTCCTGCTCTATCCATCTTCCAATTAAAGAGGAGGTCCCTGAACTCATCAAAATGCAAAACACCAGTGTGTCCCCTTTTTCCTCCTTCCTTCACTTTCGTATTTGGAATAAAGTACGTTCATCTCAGCACACCTTGACTTGATCCTCCAGTTAATTATAAGGCTTTCAGAGATTCCCCTTTATGGAGAAGGCTGTTGGATTTCCCAAACTCAATCTAGGCATGACAAGCCCTCAAATTATAGAGCAAAGGGTGGCTTAAAGAAAAATGACAACAATGTTTTAACAACGACTTATACCAGTGTCTCAAGATTTGACTGTTCTTCCTATTCTTATGAAGGATATGGCACACACACACAAAGGATAACATTGCACAATCCCAAGAAACTCTTGTTTCCTGCAGAGGAGATTTGAGTATATACTCATGTTGTTATAATTACCATTCTGCTAGGAGTGTCTTCCAATCAGAACACACAATTAAAAGAGAATTCACTTTATATGACAAGGGAAATTAAGCCATGGAAACAGCATCACTCTTTTTTGTTTAATAATAGCGGTAGTGAGTGAGTCGTGGAGAGTATCCAGCCCTGTCAGAGAAATGTGCATGATATAAATATGAACTGGGCAGGAACAGTTTGGGATTCTTCAGTTCAACATAAAGAGCTCAACATATAACAATGGATGGATCCATCGGTGGGTGCCTCATGGTGGTACAGACTTTAACACAACTCACCTTTCTAAATATCAATATTAAAGGCGATGAGATTGGATGCTTTACTGTCAGAAGGACAGACTGCTGACTTGGCTTTCGTTCAGCAAATTGTAAGTTCAGACAGACTACTGCCCATTGAAAGCCATAAGCAAAGCACCAAAGCAATGCACGAAAACAATAGCAACAGCTAGTGTGTATTGAGTTCTAAGAGTTTTGGATACTATGGAGGTAGGTACTATTTTTACATGAATTTTACAGAGGAGGAAATTGACATCCAGGGAAGTTGACACAGTCATTAAGTCACAGAGCCAGAGTTCCAAGACTCCATCTCAAAAGTTTGCACTATTATCCATATGCTATGCTACTTCTCATCAGAAAGCAGAAGGCAAACCTAAGCACTCTACCAAATATAACATAAAATTTAGAAATCTAAATTCATTCTGGCTGAATATCTTCATTATTTTATTCAAAACAAATGGCCTGGTCTTAAAATACTAATCAGATGCACAAGCTATCATAGCCAAAGGACTTGGCATTCAAATTTGAATCTAATCTGCTCTTCACCTCATGTTCTAATCATAAACACAATCAGTTTATAAATGATACAACTCAGTTTTATAAACACGTTGCCCTCAAAAATAATTTGAACAGCTATACAGTGATTTGAAGAAATGAACAAAAGTGAACAATTGACTGTAAGTTTTTATGAATTGTTTTCACACGCGATTGCCAGTGATTTGTTTCCTATAGTAATGCACAAGCTTGCACATCATTAACCAGATGCTAAAATGCGCAAGCAAACTCTTAACCTACTCTCATTTTCCAAGTTAGGGGTGAATCAAATCACCCTGAGAATTGGGGTCAGCTGCCTTGCTAGGGTTCTGAATCATGACAGAGACCTACTCGTTGTAAAGCGATTAAGTCTGACCAGTTATGATGGCCATTTAATGAGCCTCCTTATGGCAGAAAGGAGTTCAGTCTACCTGTCTCAAATAGGTTGTGATATGCCATAAAGCTCACGTAATAAATAATTTAAATGTCAAAATATTCCAGCAGAAAGGCTTTCTTGCTGACTGTGTAATACCTGGCAGGACTGTCATAAATGGAGACAGTCGGTGGTTAGAAACCTGCCCACTGATTGGTCAACTAAGGGATGGGAAATACACCATCTCTTCTGATGGGCAAAGAGTTAAGACACTGGTTAAGAGTTGCAGATATTTGTGCTTGTACTTCACATCCATTTAGAGGGTGCGATGGACAGGCCCTGTCTGCTGTGTCAGGCACCTAGAAGGCCTGGCCCTGAGATTGAATTAATGGTGAGAAGGAGGATATCCTATAATTACGTGAGAAATCACACACTCTGGTATTTAGCCAGCAAAGCTGAGTGGTTTCTGTAGATGGTAAATTAATCCAGTGGGGATTGGGGGCATATTTCTGTGCAAAAGATTTCTTTATTCATGAGAATAATTGGATATTGAAAAACCATCATGTATTGTATCTTGATTTGAAACTGTCAACTGATGTGTGAAGCCCTCTCCCTCCCTGCCCCCTCTCCTCGGCCCTGTGCGTCTTTGCTCAGTCAATTATGGAGTCTCCTCATTGCAGTGAGCCCCGGGAACCACAATGGCTCCCAAACCACAGAGGCCGGGGCACAAACCCTCTGGCTTGAGAAGTCTTTCTTGACTGGCATTGTCCATGCAGGTCACCCAAGTGACCTTGAGACCAAGAGGAATTATATATATACATACACACACACACACAGATATATATATATATATATATATATTTTTTTTTTAAGGAGATGAAAGAACAGTCCACTTTTCAGTTTCAGGCAGCTGTGTGATATTAGCTTCCAGGTAGCATCCTCCAGGAATAAAAAAAGGAGAGCTTATTTTTACAGTGACTGCATTTTTCAAGCATTTTCTCTCCCCAGCCACATTCCAAAGATATCATTTAGAGAGAAAAGACCAGACAAACGCACTGGAAGTTCACAAGTTATGAGGTAATTGCATTAGCACATAGGGGAAAAAAAAGAAAGAAAGTATGCACAAAATCCTGATTGGCATTTCTGTGTTTGAAAGGCATTATTTTCCAATACCTGAGCATGCCCAGAGGAGCTGTCTAGGAGCAGCTGTGAAACAGAACCTTTTTACTTCAGGGTTAGTGCAAGGAGCTCATTAGTACAGCTCTACCCCCAGCTAAACAGCCTTGTTTGCATATCGAAGCAATAGATAGTGAAGGTGTTAAAAAGGAAGAATTGCTCCCCTACTCCTGACTGACATGTCTATCTGGGCTCTTGTGTTTACAAGAGAATAACGAAGCTGCCCCAAAGCCCCTACTGGGCCTGATTATTATGCAGAGGCTTCTTAGATTATGTATAATTGATATCCTTTTTCCCTCCAGCTAACCAATGGCAGCTCTCAAGAGTAATGCTAATTCTCCTGCATCTTACCATCCAAGCAAACACTGGAAATTGCCGGCTTTCTCGCTGCTTAATAATTTTTAAAGACCAAAAAAGTGACATTTATGTTTTTTAGAAGCACAATGACTGTGCAGTTGGTGTGGGTTTACTGCTTAATAACCATCATTGAATCAAACAGTTGAGAGACAGTATTCAGGACTAGCTTAGCCCATGTGTATATGTGTGTGTGTATGCATGTGTGTGTGCGCAAAGGCGTACTATGGGCTTGATAGAAATACACTGAACAACCGTCACTCTTTCTTGAAGACAAAGTATTGCTTCAAACAATCCCCCTTATTGGGGGTGGGGGAAGGAGCGCATTGGGATCCCAGGTTACATGGGAAATGGTTTTTGGTGCTTTAAGTCTTGGAAATTAACTTTCAAGGGAGAAAGTTATATGTGTGCAACATGGTTAGGCAAAATGGACCAAGTTTAGCTGGGTTGCATTTCTGACCTCAGTTTGTTCAAAAGGAGCAAATGGAGGGAAGGTGGATTCGAGGTGTGAAGCCTCCATTCTCCATTCATGGAGATGCCCAGGTCTCCACTGCAGTCACACTCCCCAACCTCTTGCAAATACAGGTATTGGTGTGCTACTTGGAGAATGGAGCCTCAGCTTAAATATCCCTCCCTACAAACGCTGAGCTAAAGTGCCACCCGGTAACTGGACAAGTGTGTGAACAACAGAATATCCTCAACTTGTGGATGAATCCAGAAACAGCTCCAGAAGCAGTTTCCAAGGAAACAAGGACATTTGGATTCAAACTGGGGAGACTCAGTCCTGTTACGAATTTTACTGAGTGACTGTTAACTGCCAAAGAGAATTCAAATGCTAACTGAGAGCAGGTCAGTTTCCTGCCTCCTAGGGCTCACTCTCCAGGGAGGGAAAGATATAATGCCACTGCCAGTTGCAAGGAACTGTGATGTGAACCAAATTAAAGGAGGCACAGGATACTGTGAAGCATCTGGGGGTCAATCCTGGGCCCCATTAACTTTTGTAATCAACTGTTACTCCAAGCCAGAAATTCAGGAAGACCCCTCATGTTTCCAGATGGCTCCAGCTCAAGGCCCCACCTATAGGAAATGACCAAGACGAAGGGAAGAATGAGGCTCTTCTGAACTCAGCGTGGGCTCACCCTGACAGTCCCTCTGCCCCGGAAGATGGTAAGGGAGAGATGTGATCTCCTTAGTGGTCAACAGCAGGCTCCCTCCTTCTTCTTTGGGAATGTCCATAAATTTTACTTGTTTCAAACTTATTTGTATTTCACTTGCTATCACTTGGGGAAACAGCATTCCCCCAAATTGCCCAGTGTGAGGAGAAGCTGCCCCATGGAGAAGACATTTGGATTCAAACTGGGGAGACTCAGTCCTGTTACGAATTTTACTGAGTGACTGTTAACTGCCAAAGAGAATTCAAATGCTAACTGAGAGCAGGTCAGTTTCCTGCCTCCTAGGGCTCACTCTCCAGGGAGGGAAAGATATAATGCCACTGCCAGTTGCAAGGAACTGTGATGTGAACCAAATTAAAGGAGGCACAGGATACTGTGAAGCATCTGGGGGTCAATCCTGGGCCCCATTAACTTTTGTAATCAACTGTTACTCCAAGCCAGAAATTCAGGAAGACCCCTCATGTTTCCAGATGGCTCCAGCTCAAGGCCCCACCTATAGGAAATGACCAAGACGAAGGGAAGAATGAGGCTCTTCTGAACTCAGCGTGGGCTCACCCTGACAGTCCCTCTGCCCCGGAAGATGGTAAGGGAGAGATGTGATCTCCTTAGTGGTCAACAGCAGGCTCCCTCCTTCTTCTTTGGGAATGTCCATAAATTTTACTTGTTTCAAACTTATTTGTATTTCACTTGCTATCACTTGGGGAAACAGCATTCCCCCAAATTGCGCAGTGTGAGGAGAAGCTGCCCCATGGAGAGAATGAAGCTGGGAGCCAGCTAAGAAGACTTCCATTTCTTTTTTCCCGACTTGGATGCTTGTTCCCCTACGTTCTCAAAGGAGAATTGGATGGGAGGTATTACGAGAACTAGTGATTACCCCGGTAGTGCTAGGGGTAAAGAATCCTCCTGCTGCCGGAGACACACGAGAACGCAGATTCAACTTCTGGGTCAGGAAGATCCCTGGAGAAGGAAATGGCAACCCATTCCAGTATCCTTGCCTGGAAAATCTCATGGACAGAGGAGCCTGGTGGACTACGTCCATGGGGTCCCAAAGAGTTGGACGTGACTGAGCACGTTATTGGCCACTATTAAGGGCATTAGGGGCTCAATTCATCAGAGAAAGAGCTAAATTATGAGGAAAATAAAAGATCATTATATTTTCTTTGAAAATAATTTGGTTCACAGCCTTTGTACTAGGCTCTTGACACCCCGGAATTTCTGATGTTTCATCAGCCTCTGAAATTTAAGAGGGAGTTGGAGCATTCATCTTGATCATTACCCTCACCAGTCTACATGCCCCTTGAAGAAATACCAGAACTTTGTGCTTTGAGTTGGAATGGTTTCTTTAAAAGGCCATTTCCTAGTGCTGTGACAATTCTATTTCTAATACAGACTTATAGCAACTGGGCCTAAGACTGGCCTTAGGGTGAGGCCATGGGTGGATGTAGGGCTCCTTGAAATGGTCAGATCTGGCCTTGGTTTCTCCCCACTGGAGCACACTCCTTTTCCAGGGCTCCCTTTAGGGAGGAAAGAAGAGGAGATACCTCAAGGCTGCCAGCTGCTCTGTTGCCAGTTTTCCCCTAAGTCTTCACCATCTGCAGAGCCTCCTCCTTGCCTGCAATCCAGTGGCCAGAGCCACCAAGGATGCGAAATCTCAGCAAAGCTGGAAACGGCATTTGAGAAGACAACTCAAGTGCGAATCTCATCAGCTGTCACTCTACTTTGGGACTGCCGGTCAGCAGCTCTACCTTTTATCTGAGCACAGAAGTCTATGTTTCTTCCCTCTGTTTCAAATATTCCTCTCTCTTCGTTTAGTTTTTCCTGCACATATTTTGTGAGATTTATTCCTAGGTACTTGATATTTCTTACAAAAATACCATTTCCTCAAAAAATTCCATTTCCTACTTTTCTGGTACATAAAAATAAGATAGATTTTTGCTCTTTGTGTACAATGACATCGCTAAATCCATTTATTACTTCTAGTAGTTTGACGGTAGATTATTTTTGGATTTTCTAGGCACGCATTCATGTCATTTGCGAATAAAGAAAGTTTTATTTCTTCCTTTCCAATCTTTGTGCTTTTTATTTATTTTTCTTGCCTCATTGCACTTGGTAGAACCTCCAGTATAATGTTGAGGAGATGTGATTGCAGGCATCCCTGTCTTATTTCTAATCTCAGGCTGAAAATTTTCCAAATGTTATACTGAATGTATTCCTTTCTTTGGATGAACCTCTTCTGGGTTAAGGCTGATGAATATTCCATTGTGTTGCTCTTATTTTAAAGCTAGTTCATTTATTTATACCCTGGTGACTGGGACAGTAAAGAATCTGCCTGAAATGTAGAGTTTGATCCCTAGGTCAGGAAGATCCCCTGGAGAAGGGAATTGTTACAATCTCCAGTATTCTTGTGGAGAGGATTGCATGGACGGAGGAGCCTGGAGGGCTATAGTCCAAGTAGTTGCAAAGAGTCAGACATGACTGAGCAACTAACACTTTCACTTTCAATTTATTATTTATTTTCGCTAAATTTTTTCCAGATCTGTTCTCTCCAGTTAGCTTCAAAAACAAGACAGTTTGTCCCCATTTAATTACAAAAAGAATTAAATAGTCACCTACATGCTAGTGTATATCTGGTCCCTGTCTTCACTGGGTTGCATCAAAAATATCAGAATCCTTTTCTTTCCTTTACAATGACTAACAGGTTATGATGGGCTGGTTCAGACTAACCCAGGCTAGAGGTGCTTACTGTCACTTTGGAATTTCTTCCCAGCATCTCATCTACAGAAAGCTAGTTTCTAGGATGGAAAGGAAGGGAAAGATTGTCTCTATTTCAATAAAAGAGAAACAGTAAGGATGGCTAGATCTTTTAACCATTGGGCCAACTCTTCAATATGGAGAGTTTCCTTCAGGAGCAAAGAAATGAATCAGTATGAGGATGCTGGTTTGTCCTGGATGCAAAAACGAGGCAGACTGGTTTGAGTTGAAGGTAGCTATGTGAATACCAACAGGAGCCTCTCATATGGAGCATTAGTAGCATGTCTGAGCTGACAAAATTGCAAAAGACAAAGGCCCCGCCCTCCAGGAAAGCCCAACTTACTGAGAGAGAGAATTGTGCAAAGAAAAAATATAGAGTGAAGAAAATGTTAAGTGAAGTGCTCAGAGGTGATAAGCAGTCAGAAGAAGAAGAGAGACTTCAGGATGGTTTCACAGAGAATCAGAGAAATGAGGCTTTGAAGTATGAACAGGAGTTTGCTCCACAAAAGCGGGAGACACTAGTCTGAGCAGAGACAGCAGTCTACAAGAAGGTAAAGAGACATTAAAGAAGGTAAATGGAAGACCAAAGCCTGACAGGAGCAAGAATAGAGTATAGTGGATTTGGTGGTGACGGAAATGCCTTCATGACAATTAGTAAGAACCTAGTGATGGAGCTTTACTGGAGATGTGTCCTGAAAAGAGTATTCTAAAATTCAGAGCACCAGTCAGTTCTGGACTCAGGTGATCACTTAGCCAAAGTTCATTTCCTGGTAACCTTGGCTCTTTAAAATTTAGTCAAGATCTAGGAAGACCTGTGAGCAGTTACCTGGGTTTGCGCAAAGTTACTTGTCCAAAGTTCTTTCAAGTTTTTAGTTAGAGAGTGCCTCCAACTCTTACAAAGAATCTATTTGTGCTTAGGTTGAAGATAAATCTAATAATAAATTGGACTATTTTCATATAAGTGACATAGTAAATTGAAGGGATGGGAAAGCCTGTTAAATTGACTTGAACAGCATTACTAAAATATTTAAACTAAAGGGGAAAATAATAACCTACAAAAAAGCCCAGTGATCTGGCATCACGAAGCTTAATTTTCTTGACTGATGAACATCCAATTTTTAAGGTTTTAGAGCAATAGAGTGCTAAGTTTCATTGTCAAAATCTAGATAAATATTTAAAAGTCACACCTTATTTTCTTGACAGCACTGATAATAAAGTCGTACATGTTATTAAAATCTGTCTCTAAGCACCACAAAGTCTGTACTAGTATAATCTGAGAACTGAATCTTAAAAAAAGAAAACTACATGTGATGGCATGGTAGTAGAAACACAATTATTTAAATCAGTATTCCTCAAGTGGAGGTGATTTTGACCCCAGGGTGGGGGGCATTTGGCAGTTCTTAGGGTTTTCTTGGTGGCTTAGACAGTAAAATATCTGCCTGCAATGTGGGAGACCAGGGTTCGATCCCTGGATTGGGAAGATCCCCTTGGAGAAGGGAATTGCTACCCCCTCCAGTATTCTTGCCTGGAGAATTCCGTGGACAGGCCACAGTCCATGGCGTTGCAAAGAGTTGGACATGACTGAATGACTAACACTTAAGAAGTATTTTGGTTGTTACAATGGGAGCAGAAGAATGCTACACTACTTGGGAATCAGAAAATCTGCTGCCTTTCATACTGTGCAGAGAACAGTCCCTTACAATAATTCTCCAGCCAAAATCACCAACAGCACCAAGGTGAGGAAATCCTGGTTTCAGTGCAGGAAGAGCTGTGGGGTCCTAACAGTTCCATATGGATAATGCCAAATTTATTTTCTCCTGGAGAACTTTCAACAACACAGAAAATTAGTAGTTATATATGCTGCTACTGCTAAGTCACTTCAGCCGTGTCTGACTCTGTGTGACCCCATAGACGGCAGCCCACCAGGCTCCCCCATCCCTGGGATTCTCCAGGCAAGAACACTGGAGTGGGTTGCCATTTCCTTCTCCAATGCATGAAAGAGAAAAGTGAAAGTGAAGTCGCTCAGTCTGTCCGACTGTTAGCGACCCCATGGACTGCAGCCCACCAGGCTCCTCCGTCCATTGGATTTTCCAGGCAAGAGTACTGGGGTGGGTGCCACTGCCTTCCCCGAGTAGTTATATATAGTTGTGTATGTATTTTAATTAATAGTTAAAATAATAAACTGTTTGTTGTTTTCGTTGTTTAGCCATTAAGTTGTGTTCAACTCATTTCAACTTCATGAACCCATGAACTGTGGCCCACCAGACTCCTCTGTCCACAGGATTCTCCAGGCAAGAATACTGGAGTGGTTTGCTATTTCCTTCTCCAGGGGATCTTCCCAACCCAGGGATCAAACCCACATCTCCTGCATTGGCAGGTAGATTATTTACCACTGTGCCACCAGGGAAGCCCCGTAAATTTATATGAGCTTCATTTAAACTCATCTCCAGGTCATCAAATACTAGCTTTAACAATCCTGAGATTTCAAAGCATCCTCAGGAAAGAAGTCTGTTGTGAGAATTACCTCAATTAAATTATTTCAAGATTTGCTGGCTTTTTGATGAAACAAATTCAATAAAGACTTTTAAATTGGTCCACATAAAAAAGATTTTTAAATTTCTTGAACTATGGGACTCTGCCACTAATATCCTTATTCAAGAGAACCATGCATCAGTTCACAATAATCAACCAACAAAACGACCTGTTCATTTATTTTCCACTGATCATACTCCTGTAACACCTTATTTTATAAGAAACCTAAGAATGCAGCATCACACATCTATCACTTGTACTGGCTTCCCTGGTGCTTTAGTGGGAAACAATCCACCTGCCAATGTAGGAGATGGGGGTTTGACCCCTGGGTCAGGAAGATCCCCTTAGAGAAGGAAATGGCAACCCAGTCTAGTATTCTTGCCTGCAAAAGTCCCATGGACACAGGAGCCTGGCAGGCTACAGTCCATGGAGTTGCAAAAAGTCAGACATGACTTAGCAGCCAAACAACAACCACCAATTGTACTATTATGTCAATTACTTTATTTAATGTAGCCCTGAAAATGAAAGAAGAAGCAGGCATAAGAGCAGGCTGGATTATTCTCCCAGGATGCATTTCACATTGCACTAGATGGAAAGTGATTCTATGATAAAAGGGTGTTTCATGAGAATCTCTAAGTCATAATGTGTCCCTACCGCAGAAGCTAAGGATCCAAAAGAAACCTGTACTTTTGCATGCTGTCAGGGCAGGACTGAAGTTGTGACAACCCTGAGGAGAAGCCTCCAGATGGTTTGGATGACAGCCATCCTGTTTGGGGGACTGTAGCCAGTTGTCATCAGGTTCCAGCACTATTGGACGTGAGAAAATTCAGGGACAAGAAACACTGGAGAGGAACTTCTTGCTCATACGCTAACAGCCATGGGTTTTATGCTTCCTGCTCATCCATGAGGTTAGAAAGTTTTTACACCACAAACCAGCAGATCATCCATGAGGTTAGAAAGTTTTACACTGCAAACCAGCAGAACTTCAACTTCTATGACGACTGAAACTAACTATATCCTTCTGATGATATTGAAATCTACCTTCACCCTCTTTCCTAAATTGATATATAATATTAAGTAACATCTCAATTGATCATTAGAATCAGCTTACCTCTTGTGGTTGAAATCCTCAACACCATAAAAATATTTGAGTGATTGGGTAACTTGCTTGAACTTTTCCAAATACTTATGACTGACCAAGAATTCTTGGGAACATTAGGTTTTTATAATGTATTTTAGCAATATATGTCCTCTTCTGAGATAAGATAGTGATTAGGAATAATGAGTAGATTTTAGAAGTAAAATGAGTTTATTCTTTTTCAAATTAATCAAGAACTGTTTCTCCTCTTTGTTCATATCCAGCTAACTTCTAGTAAAACATTCTTAGAATTTTTTTCTAACAGGTATGTTACTACCAATTATATTTATCTCTCGTCTGCATCTGGACATGTTGAAGGGCAAAAGAATTCATAACCCTGTTAAGAATCGTTATTCATTTGGATTATCCTCAATTCCCTCTCATTCTAAACCAAAAGTCCTTGATAAATTGAGGCCATGATGATGATAACTTTGGAGATAAACACAAGGTAAAGCAAAGGTATCACTGAGATCACTCCTTTTTTCTTCTTCTTATTTCTGGTATCCTACTTTGGCAATTTTGGGTGACTTCTCCCTACTAGAAAAAGTCAGAGGGCTATAGCACTGGTAGGTTTCATAGAGGTTATTCATATTCAAAACTTTTAATATTTTTCCTTATCTCAGGAAGGAGCTGGCATTTGGAGAGATTAAACAACTCCCAGAAGAAGCCACTGATAACCAGCAGCACAATCAAAACTCCAGAGCTTGGATCAGCCCCAAGGCTGTACCCTGCCTTCCAACTCCTGGATTTTTTTCTTACAGGCCCGGTAATCTATTAAAGGGAGAAACCCCTTCAAATCCCTAAGTACCCAAGGAAGGCAGGAGGCAGGCAGTGAGAGGGCAAAGAGGGATTTCCTCTTTGGCAAGCACAGCTGCTAACTACAGAAGGCATGTGCCCATCTCTGTAAGGTGGCAAAAAGGAGTCCAGGGTTTTCTGCAGAACTGGACTGTGATAGATCCCTGCTCACCTCTCAGGGAACACCGTCTGATTCATCTGTCATGAGTGACAGCTCTGACAGGTGTAAATACTCCCTGTGTTGCAAATTTCATGAAAGCAATACACCTGGGCCATCTGGCTGTGTGCTCCTCCTGGACACCTCAACTGCTGCGGAAGCACAATGCACAGCCCAGGCCTCAGTGGGCAGGAAACACAAGGCTGGGGGTGGGAGGTGGTGGCAAGATCAGAATAATCACAAATATTAATAGTCACAGCCACTCAATAGCATCACTGATGGCCTCATACTATCTGGATGCATTTTCTAATTTATGCTCACTTGTATCCACTCATTAAATCTTAGATGACATCCTCACATCACTGATAAAGACACAGAGAGGTTAAATTTTTTGCTCCATGTCCTGAGCTAATCAGCAGCTGACCCATGATTTCAACCCACGTCCGTCTGTTGACTCCAGGGCTCGAGATTTTTATGACTATGCTAAAACATTTTTATCCTGTTTCCTCCCCTGTTCCTCTGCACCACTGCTCAAAGAGGTGGTAATAGAGGTTTATTAATGTAAGAAAAATCAGAGATCTGTAAACTCTCAGCTCTCGAAAGTCTAAGCAGAGGATTTTAGAGGCTGCTGAAGGGCCAGACATAATAGTTAAACAGCTGGAAGAATCACTTTAATGACTCACCACAGCTGTAGTTTCTTTTTTTCTCTTGGCATTGGTTGTTTGGATTAAAACATGGAAAATGTAATGAAATCTTTTAAAGAGAGGAGTGAAAAACTTACAACAGAAGCTGGATTCTGAAATGCATGGAGATATGATGACAGACAAAAGCCATCGTGGGGTCAAGGGTAGCGGATTTTTCGTATCTCTACTGGTCCTGGAAACCGCATGGCCTTGGATGCCAGACACCCCCCCCCAACACCTCATGGGTCCTGTAGATGTGTGTGCCCCCAGCCACCAGTCCACGGAGCCACAGAACTGGTGACTCAGATGATTTTAGAGATGAGGCTGAACTGTAAATTACTCCCACACACGAATCAGGATTTGGATGGCATTAGGAGGGTGTTTGAAACAATAATACCTAAGAAACTAAGAATAGAAGACAACTTTGAAAGGCATGCTAAAGAATCCACCTGCAATGTAGGAGATCCAGTTTCGATTCCTGGGTCAGGAAGATCCCCTGGAGAAGGAAATGGCTACCCACCCCAGTATTCTTGCCTGGAGAATTCCATGGGTGGAGGAGCCTGATGGGGTACAGTCCATGGGGTTGCACAGAGTTGGACACAACTGAGCGACTAACACACCACACTTGAAAGGCATGTATTTTCACAGAGTTCTCAGGAGCCCGTTTGAGTCCTGCTATAGTTTTATATACCTGATGACGACAACATCCAACTTGGCCCAGCTCATGTCCATGGATGAGATCACTGACAACTGGCCACGCTGCCCTGGGATGCCTGTGGTTTGCCCCCTCTCCTGCCCATCTGTCTGCCCTAGTCTCTTGGCTGCCAAGAGCACAGCCTGGTTGTCAGACTGAGGCTCCGCTCCACTCCTCCCAGTCCCCAAGTCTTGCAGTAGATCAGAGCCTGCCCACATGGAGGTTTCTAGAAGATGTCTGTTACTTCAGTAATAAATGTTCCAAAATACCCTTGCTGTGTCTATTAAGCTGTGTATGCCTTATTTCTTATGCTGTGCTGAGCACACTTAGTCACTCTGTCATGTCTGACTTTTTTTGACACCATGGACCGTAGCCCACCAGTCTCCTCTGTCCATGGGGCTTCCCAGGCAAGAATACTGGAGTAGATTGCCATGCCCTCCTCCAGGGGGTCTTTGCAACCCAGGGATCAAACCTGGGTCTCCCACATTGCTGGCAGATTCTTTATCGACTGAGCCAACCAGGGAAGTCCAAGAATACTGGAGTCGGTAGCCTATCTCTTCTCCAGGAGAACTTCCCACTCTGCCCCAAGACTTTGTGGTCCAGAATAACCACCCATTTATCTGGTCCTGATTCTTTGGGTTCACAGTGAAGCTGGGGTACAGCTGGGAGGGCAGAGCTCTGTCTCTGTGGTGTTGGCAGGTCAGCTGCGGACTGGTTCACCCCAGGTGGCCTCACTCACACTTGGCAGCTGCCTGGGGTGGTCAGCCAGGGCACCCAGCTTCTCTTCCACAAGGCTCTCGTCCTCCAGCGGGCTGGATGGAGCTCTTTTTCATGATTGTGGGAACATCCAAAGAGGACAAGAGGAGAGCGAGAAGCGCTCTCGAGGGCTTGCTCAGAAGTCACGTGATACAGTATTCAGTGTGTTCTTTTGGGCAAAACCAGTCACATGGTCAGTCCAGGTTCAAGTGTTGGGGAAATAGACTCTATGTCTTGGTGGGAGGAGCTGCAAAGAATGTGTGAATATGTTTAACCCACTACATGCTCACATTATGTAACACCCTCTGCTATGCCCATCCTTCAACTGTGGTGCTGAATCCATTCTCTGATGGATGTTGGTTACTCTGCTGGGTCTAGAGTCTTATCCTGAGCTTCAGTCTATTGGGTTATGACCGTCCCATGTCCCCCAGGAAACAGCTGTACCCCAAGGCACTAGCTGGCATCCAGTTCCAAACTTGTGCTCCAGTCATGGTAAGAGGTTCTGGTGGCTTCTAGCTTTCTTCATAAGATCAGGCAACAGAATATTAAATTCTGGCCCAGATTACTCATCCAATAAATGTTTACTAGGCTTCTGCTTTATGTCACTGGATACCAGATACTTGAGGAGTTACTGATGTTTTGGAAAGATATGTATAAGTAAATTGCATTGTAATGTAGTAATTTTTGCTCCAAAACTATGAATGACAAGTTGGTGGCTACCAAAGACTCAGGGAAACCTGACCAAAGAGGAGGCATTTAAACTGAATCTAAAGGATGAACAAGAGTTTGTCAGCTGATGATGGTAAAGAAGGAATTTTAGATAAAAGAAGCTGCAAAATTATGATGAGGATCTCAGTCACATTTAGAAAAGTCTGAGTCCTGCTGCCTGTGGCTCTGAAGCTCAGAGGGTGAGGTGGAAGACTAGGTTTAGTCCTATGGGAAGGCAGCTAAGCCGAGAAGTTTGTTTTCCATCCTACAGGCTGGAATCCAGCTGCGAGGTGTGCCCAGACTTGCTGATCCTCAGAATAACCGGGATCTCAGCCCAGACCAATGAATCAGGAGAGCCATGGAGCCTGGGAGTCTGCGTTGTTAAAAACTACCCCTGTCATGCTGATGACCAGCCTTATTGGGAAGCCCTGGCCTAATCTAACACGGAAGGGGTTAAGTAAAGAAAGTGATGTGATGGCATTTGGAGACTGGAAAAGTGACTGCAGAAGCAGTATGGAGGGGAATGCAGTGTGGAGGGCGAAGAGAAGGCAGCTAGAAGGCATTGCAAGAATCAGGGGAAGGAGTAGTGATGTGGATCTGGTCTGGAACACGGCTCTATGGGGAGGCTGAAGAGAGCTTTCCATGGAAGAATCACCTAAGTGTTATGGGAAGGAGGTGAGGTCAATCAGGAGAAACAGAGCATAACTCTAATGCTTCTTGCTCGAAAGTCTAAGTAGACAGACATGCCATTGACTGAGTTTCAGCATTTGGAATATCAGTTTCAGGGAAAGGATGATAAAGCGTTTCACTTTAGATAGGCGGGGTTTGAGATATCAATAGGACATCAAGGTGGATCTGGCTATATGATAGTTGGAAAAGTGTATTTTAAGCTTAAAAACAGTGAAGACCCCTAAACTGAAAGATACCAGCAAGAGACAGGAGCTGAAGCCAGAGCAACAGATGAATTAACNCGTTTCACTTTAGATAGGCGGGGTTTGAGATATCAATAGGACATCAAGGTGGATCTGGCTATATGATAGTTGGAAAAGTGTATTTTAAGCTTAAAAACAGTGAAGACCCCTAAACTGAAAGATACCAGCAAGAGACAGGAGCTGAAGCCAGAGCAACAGATGAATTAACCAGGGGCCATGTGGAATAATAGCTCTCAAACTTTAAAAAGAATAAGAATCAACTGAAAAGTCTGTTCAAAGATATATTCCTTGAGCTATTCCTTAGAGATTCTGATCCAAGAGGCTAGGATGTGGCTCAGGGATAAATATTTGTAACCAGAAGTACAGGTGACTCCAGAGGCCATATTTTGAGAAACATTGATGTGGACCCAACATAAGGATAAGCCTAAGACAATGCCTCAGGACTGAACTGTGAACCCCCAGAATTAATATGTTGAAATCCTACCTCCTCCCCATTCTTTACCTCAGAATGGGGCTATATTTGGAGATAAGGCCTTTAAAGAGATAATCAAAGTGTATCAAGGCCATATTTGTGGTCCAATATGACTAGTGTCCTATAAGAAGGGAAGATTAAGACACAGACACACACAGAAGGATGGCCAAGAGAGGACTCTGAAAGAAGATCGGTTCAGTTCAGTTCAGTCACTCAGTCGTGTCCGACTCTTTGTGACCTCATGAATCGCAACACGCCAGGCCTCCCTGTCCATCACCAACTCCAAAAAAAAAAAAAAGAGCTGAAATTCTACTGGACTTTTCAAATAAGAGGCAGTAGAGACCTTAGCAAGGGCAGTTTCAGTGGTGTGGTAACAACGAAGGGGTTAGTACCCAGGTGGCCTTTTTTATTTTCAGCAATGTCCTCATACCACAGCCAACATCAAGGGCCACCAGGTGACCAGTGATGCCTTATGATCTAGGCATTCACTTCCCACAGATACAATTACCTAAATCAGAGAATACAAAACACAATACTACCAAAAAAAAGAAAAAAAGAAAGAAACTATCAAAAATATTCAATATTCAGTTGAAGACCATTTAGAAAAAAGTTTCTAGAAACACCCTGAAACATTGAAATAGATTTCTCTTTTCTTAGTTGTAGTAAGAACATTCAACATGAGATTGCCTCTCTTTTCAAAGGCTTAAGTGCACAATTCAGTCTTGTTCCTATGTGCATGCTGTTGTACAGCGGATTTCTGGATTTCTCAGTCTGCAGGACTGAACAGTGAGATTGATGGACTACTAATCTAAAAAGTGTTGACATTTTCCAATGATCTGCATTCAACATTGATTCAACTAAAGTTGAATTTCCCTTGATCTGGGGGATGCTCAATGGTGAGATGGGCTTTTTTTTTTTTCTCTCAAAGAGCTTCCACACCCCCTTGATCATGTAGGTCTGATAACACAGACCCAATTACTTCCAACTCATTTGAGAGGAAGCCCATGCATGTTCTGAGCACTTCTCTGATTATAGGGCCGATTACTTTCACCCCATGGCAAAATAATAGTGCAGAAATGAGGCAATAGCAGAAATCAAGTTTTGTAACATTTGATTCTGTCCTACCCATTTCCTGTACTCTGATTATTCCATCTCTTCCTGTTCTCCCCATATCAGGGACTAGAAATCTTATCATCGTTGTCCTGGTCACAAGGAAACCTGGAAATCAGCCTCTGCTGTTTTCTAGTGTTAAAAAGCATGGTCTAACATTTTTAAACAAAGTAGATAGTGTTTTTCTTTGTTTGTTTTTAACAAAATAGAATCTAAAATCTTGTCTTTCCTCATTAAAAAAACTTTGTTTCAGTAAGGTCAGCAAATTAATTGAAATGGCCTTAGATGAGGGGCAGCCATGGACTAGACTTTCAATGAGATAAAGCTTTTCTTCTGTTGCCTGATCAACCAAGACTTTTAAATGACTTTCTTCCACTCCTGGTACCATTTGCCCTAATGAGAAATTTACTCTCTGTGAGTCATGACTTATGAAGTCAGCTATTATAATAGAAGTTCTTGAAAATTTTACAAAAGACTTCAATATCCAAGGATTGAATTTTCTTCTTTTAATTTTTCATGTGGACCATTTTAAAAGTCTTTTTTGATTTGTTACAATGTTGCTTCTATTTTATTTTTTGGCTTTTTGGCCAAGAGGTATGAGAAATCTCAGCTCCCTGCCCAAGGACTGAACCCACACTCCTCACATTGGAAGATGGAGTCTTAACTACTGGACAGCCAGGGAGATCCCAAGGACAAAGTTCTTAATGATGGAATTTTAGACCTGTAGCAACTGAAAGGTCTTCCCTGGTGGCTCAGTGGTAAAAAACTATCCTGCCAATGCAGGAGACAAGCGTTCAATCTCTGGGTCAGGAAGATCCGCTGGAGAAGAAAAGGGCAACCCACTCTAGTACTCTTGCCTGGGAAATCCCATGGACAGAGGAGCCTGGCAGGCCTCAGTCTATGGGGACGCAAAGAGTCAGACACAACTGAGCAACTGAACAGCAACATCAAACAACTGGAAACAACTTGGTGAAAAGAAGTATTGCTCATGGGCTGTCAACCAAGCTACATGTGTGCCCTGGTATAGGGTACACAGGGATGGGCATGTCAGTCACACAGTCTGACAATGTCCACAGTGGTTGAAATCAGGACCACCCAGGCACTCCCAGGATGTGTTGGTGACTTTCTCTATCAGGGTGGCCACACTTTTCTGGTTGTGCAAAAAGCATCTGGCTCCTCAGACCAACCCCGTCTGTAGCTGGCCGATCTATTTCTTGGCAATCAGAAAGCAAGCTGTTGCGTCTGCCAGCCTTGCCCACCTGTCATGTGTCTCGGTCTCCAAACAGCTGGTGAAAACCAATCTTGCCCTGAGCGCCAGCCCCTGCTGTGGAGGCGGACATGGCTGGGGATTAGACACACACATGTTCACTCAAGCTCTCTCGGACTTGGCAAACACATTGTGACAAGTCACACACTATTCTGAACAGAACCACAAAGCCTTGGGTTTTGATTACAAGAAACGCCTCTGGTTAAAAAAAAAAAAAAAAAAAANTGCCTTACAATACAGAGGATGCTGGTTTGATCCCTCGTCAGGGAACTAGAGATCAAGCTGTAGAGCAACTAAGCCTATGTGCTGTAAGTAATGAAGCCCACATGCCACAGCTGGAGAATCTGTGTGCTGCAGCAAAAGATGTACATGATGCAACAGAGATCCCATGTGCCGCAACTAAGACCTGACACAGCCAAATAAATAAATAATTTTTTAAAATAGTTGCATACAAGAGAACTCCTTGTAAGTAAGATCATTGACTTACTTTTCAGCAGAAACTTTGTAGGCCAGAAGAGAGTGGCATATTCAAAATAATGAAGAGGAAAAAAATGCAACCAAGAATATTCTATCGGATAAGGCTATCTTTCAAACTTGAAGGAGAGACAATGAGTTTTACAGAAAAAAGCAAAATGAGTTTGGCATCACTACACTAGCTTTACAAGAAATGTAAAGGGACTTCTCTAAGTGGAAATGAAAAGGTCACAGCTAGAAATATGAAAATTGTGAAAGAAAAACACTTATTGGTAATTGCAAGCATATATTAAGGTTAGTAGATGAGCCACTTATAAAGCTAATATGAAAGTTAAATATAAAAATATTCTAACATATAAAATATGTAGTTAAGAAACACACACACACACACAAAGATGTAAACTATGTTGTCATGTGTAACAAAAAGAATAAAATACCTAGAAGTAAATGTAATCAAGGAGGAAAAAGATAGGCACCCAGGAAACAGTAAGACACTGAAGATGACTAAACAGAAAATATACCAAGCTTGTGAATTGAAAAAAAATTAATATTGTTGAAAACGTGATACTACACAAGGCAATCTACATTTTTAATGCAGTCTTTGTCAAAAAAATAGGGTGACTTCCCTGGTGGCTCAGATGGTAAAGCGTCTGCCTACAATGTGGGAGACCGGGGTTCAATCCCTGAGTCGGGAAGATCTCCTGGAGAAGGAAATGGCAACCCACTCCAGTATTCTTGCCTGGAAAATCCCANCCTTTGTCAGACAACTAAGCTGTAGCTAGACTTTCACCCAAGTTATAGTTGGAGTTTTGTCATGTTAATAGAGTTCACAGAGTGGAAATCTTTTATTTTGATGAAGTTCTCTTAATCAGTTTTTTTCTTTCATGATTTCCCCCCCATTATGTCTAAGAACTCTCCATCTAGCACTAGACTCCAAAGATTTTTTCTTATATTTTATTCTAAAACTTTTATAGCTTTACATTTTAAATCTATGATCCCTTTTAAGTTCTTTGAAAGATAAAATATTTAAGTCAAAATTCCCTCTGTCTGACTTCTATTTATCTATCTTTTGCATATTAATAGATGTCTAATTGTTTTAGCCATGATCTTCGTTTTCAGAATGTTGAGGTTTAAGCCAACATTTTCACTCTCTTCTTTCATTTTCATCAAGAGGCTCTTTAGTTCCTCTTCACTTTCTGCCATAAGGGTGGTGTTGTCTGCATATCTGAGGTTATTGATATTTCTCCCAGCAATCTTGATTCCAGCTTGTGTTTCTTCCAGTCCAGCATTTCTCATGATGTACTCTGCATATAAGTTAAATAAGCAGGGTGACAATATACAGCCTTGACGTACTCCTTTCTCAGTTTGGACCCAGTCCGTTTTTCTACATCCTGTTCAGTTGCTTCTTAACCTACATACAGATTTCTCAGGAGACAGGTAAGGTGGTCTGGTATTCCCATCTTGAAGATTTCTCCACAGTTTATTGTGAGCTACACAGGCAAAAACTTTGGCATAGTCAATAAAGCTGAAGTAGGTGTTTTGCCTGAATTCTCTATGATCCAGTGGATGTTGGCAATTTGATCTCTGGTTGCTCTGCCTTTTCTCAACCAGCTTGAACATCTGGAATTTCACACTTCACATCCTGTTGAAGCCTGGCTTGGAGAATTTTGAGCATTACTTTTCTAGTGTGTGAGTTGGGTGCAATTGTGCGGTAGTTTGAGCATTCTTTGGCATTGCCCTTCTTTGGGATTGGAATGCAAACTGACCTTTTCCAGTCCTGTGGCCACTGCTGAGTTTTCCAAATTTGCTGGCATATTGAGTACATTGGTAAAGCATATTGAATGCTTTACTGGCATTATCTTTTAGGATTTGATCACCTTCACTGGCTTTGTTTGTAGTGATGCTTCCTATGGTCCACTTAACTTCACATTCCAGGATGTCTGGCTCTAGGAGAGTGATCACACCATCATGGTTATCTGGATCATGAAGATCCTTTTTGTATAGTTCTTCTGTGTACTCCTGCCACCTCTTTTTAATATCCTCTGCTTCTGTTAGCTCCATATCTTTTCTGTCCTTTATTGTGCCCATCTTTGCATGAAATGTTCCCTTGGTATCTCTAATTTTCTTGAAGAGATCTCTAGTCTTTCCCATTCTATCTTATACATGCTACTGTATACTGAAAACAGTATAGTACTGGGGAAAAAAACCGACATATAGATCAATGGAGCAGAATAGGTATGCCAGAAATAAGCCCACGTTTATATGGTCTATGACAAAGGAGGCAAGAATGTACAATGGGATGAAGACAGTCTCTTCAATAAATGGTGTTGGAAAAACTTGACAGCTTGCATACAAAAGCATCAAACTGGACTCACACTATGTATAAAAATAAAGTCAAATGTATTAAAGACTTAAATGTAAGATTGCAGCCATAAAATTCTCAGAAGAAACTTTGTAAGCATGCACTTTGGTATTGGTGTTAGTGATATTTTGGATATATGTCTTCAGGCAAGGAAACAAAAGCAAAGTTAAATATGAGATTATGTAAAACAAATAAGCAAAAAGCCTTTGCACAGTTTAGGAAACTATTAACAAAACTAAACATTGCCTATTTAGTGGGAGAAGATATTTTCAAATGATAAGAGGTTAATATCCAAACTATACAACTCAACATCAAAAAACAAACAACCCAATTAAAAAATGGGCAGAGGATCTGAATAGACAGCTGTCCAAAGCAGGCTCCCAGATGGCCGACAGGCACCTGAAAAGTTGCTCAACATCATAAATCATGGAAATGTAAATCTAATTACTATGAGATATCCCCTTACATGCACTAAATGACTGTTATCAAAAATAGCAAGGGTTGGTAAGGATATGGAGAAAAGAGAACTCTGTGTATGGATGGTAGGAGCAGCCATTATGGAAAAAAGTATGAAGTTTCCTCAAAACAATTAAAAATAGAACTGATACATGATCTAGCAATTGCAATTATGGGTATTAATCCAAAGAAACAAAAGCAGTAATTTGAAAAAAAAATATGCACTTCACGGTTCATTGCAGCATTATTTATAGTAGCCAAGATATGTAAGCAACCTTAGTGTGCATAGACAGACAAATGGAAAAAGAAGACATAGCACATATAAAATGGACTATTACCCAGCCATAAAAAATGAAATCTTGCCATTTGTAGTAACAACATGGGAGAATCTTGAGGGTATTATCCTAAGTGAAATAAGTCAGACAGTGAAAGACAAATGCATGCTCTTGATTATGTGTAGAATCTAAAACAAACAAAACAAACCAACAAACAAAATGAAAACAGACTCTTAGATACATAGAACAAATGGATTGTGCCAGAAGGAATGGTTGGAGGTGGGTGAAATAGTTGAATAGGACTGAAAGGTACAAGTTTCCAGTTATACAATGAATAAGTAACAGGGAAATAATAAGGAATATTATCAATAAGGAATATGACCTCATTCCATTATATGACCATAAGGAATATGGTCAATAATATCATAATTTGTATGGGGACAGCTGGTTATTAGACTTATTGTGGTGATCATTTCATAACATATGCACATGTCAAATCATTATGTAGTATACCAGAAACTAATATAACAGGGTACATCAATTATAATTCAATATAAAAGAGACTTCCTCAATAGGAAGGACACATACACAAGTGAACACACATACACAAACATACAAAATACACAAAATCACCAAAAAAGGAACCAGGATCAATTGGACTTCATAATAATTTAAGCTTTGTCATTTGAAAAGCACCATTAAGAACATTAGCCAGCAAACAGACTGAAAAATATTTGTAATACATATATCTGAAAAATTGTATCAAAAATGTATAAAGTGATCTTCCAACCCAGTTATAATAAGACAAACATGCCAGTGTAAAAAATGGGCAAAGTATTTGATCAAACACTTAGCAAAAGAAAATGTGGAGGGCTTTCTGGTGGTCCAATGGTTAAGACTTCACCTTCCAATGCAGGGGTGCTCATTTGATCCCTGGTCAAAGAGTTAAGATCCCACATGCCCACATCCAAAAAAACCACAAAAGAGAAAACAGAAACAATATTGTAACAAATTCAATATTGTTGTTCAGTTGCTAAGTCCTACTGGACTCTGCAACCGTATGGACTGCAGCATGCCAGACTTCCCTGTCCTTCACTATCTCCTGGAGTTTGCTCAAACTCATGTCCATTGTGTCATTGATGCCATCCAACAATCTCATCCTCTGTTGCCCCCTTCACCTCCTGCGCTCAATCTTTCCCAGCATCAGGGTCTTTTCCAGTGAGTCAATTCTTCCTATCAGGTGGCCAAAGAATTGGAGCTTCAGCATCAGTCCTTCCAATGAATATTCAGGGTTGATTTTCTTTAAGATTGACTGGTTGGATCGCCTTGCTTTCCAAAGGTCTCTCAAAGAGTGTTCTTCAGCACCACAATTCAAAAACATCAATTCTTCAGTGCTCAGCCTTCTTTATGGTCCAACTGTCATGTCTGTGCATGACTACTGGAAAAACCATTGACTATATAGACCTTTGTCACAAAGTGATGTCTCCGCCTTTGAATACACTGTCTAGGATTGTCATGGCTTTCCTTCCAAGGAGCAAACATCTTTTAATTTCATGGCTGCAGTCACCATCCACAATGATTTTGGAGCCCAAGAAATTAAAGTCTGTCACTGTTTACATTGTTTCCCCATCTATTTGCCATGAACTGATGGAGCCAGATGCCATGATCTTAGTTTTTTGAATGTTGAGTTTTAAGCCAGCTTTTTCACCCTTCTCTTTCACCTCCATCAAGAGGCTCTTTAGTTTCTCTTTGCTACTTGCCTTTAGAATGGTGTCATCTGTATATCTGAAGTTGTTGATATTTCTCCTGGCAATCTTTATTCCAGCTTGTGATTCATCCAGCCTGGCATTTTGCATGATGTACTCTGCATATAAGTTAAATGAGCAGGGTAACAATATACAGCATTGATATGGTCCTTTCCCAGTTTTGAACCATGTCCTCTAATTGTTGCTTCTTGTCCCACGTGCACATTTCTCAGGACACAGGTAAGTTGGTCTGGTATTCCCATCTCTTTAAGAATTTTCCATAGTTTGTTGTTATCCACACAGTCAAAGGCTTTGTAGTCAGGGAAGCAGAAGTAGATATTTTTTCTGGAATTATCTTGCTTTTTCTGTGATCCAATGGATGTTGGCAATTTGATCTCTAGTTCTTCTGCCTTTTCTAAATCCAGCTTGTACATCTGAAAGTTCTTGGTTCAAGTACTTTTGAAGCCACATTGAAGGATTTTGAGTACTACCTTGCTAGCATGTGAATTGAGGGCAAAACAGAATCAATGAAGACTTTAGTAATGACACACACAAAAAATAGTTTAAAAATGTGCAAATGGCCAATAAGCACATGCAAAATGGTCAGTATCATTGGTTATCAAAGAAACATAAAACCATAACTGATTACCTGTATACATCTGTTACAATGGCTAAAATTTAAAAGGTTGACAATACCAATTGATGAGGATGTGGAATACTAGACTGAAACTCTTATTGCTAACGGTCAAATAAAATTGTGCAACCATTTTGAAAAGTAGCTCAATTGTTTATTATAAAGTTAAACATACACTTAACTCTGTGATCAAATGATTCTTTTGAAATTATTTACCTAAGATAAATGAAATATATTTCTACAAAAAGACTTGTAATTGAATAGTCATAGCAAATTTCTTCATAATACTTAAAACTGGAAATAGTCCAAATGTCAATTCACAGTTGAATGTATAAACTGTTGTGTGCTTTCCATTCAAGGGAGTACTATTCAGCAATAAAAACAAAGCTTACTGATATACTCAACACAAATATTATGCTGTGTTACAGAAGCAAAGGGTTATATGTTGTAGAATTTATTTTATATAAAGTTCTGGGACAGGAAAAAATAATCTATAGTAACTGAAAGCAGATTAGTGGTTGCATGGAAACTGGGCCAGTTGAGTGGAGTGAGGACAGATATTGACTGCAAATAGGCATAAGGGATCTTACTTAAGTGACAGAAGTTTTCTATATTTTGACTGTGATAAATGTACACATATAGCAAAACTCTTCAAACTGTTCACATTAAATGGGTGCATTTTATTTTATGTAAATTATACATTGATTGAATAGGCCCTGCTAATTTTAAAGACTCATAAACATCTAGTAATCTGTTAGGTTTAGAAAGATATTTTTGACCATAAGAAGCAAACGGTTTCTGAACTGATAGACTTTAGGAAGCTTCTTAAAATTTCCCCAATAACTAAATAAATGAGTGTGACAGAATGATATTCTTAATCTAGTAGTTTTTCAAAATAACTGATCTATGTTCTTTATGTTGGAATTTTGTTTAGAAAAGTAGGGCTTCCCAGGTGGCTCAGTGGTAAAGAATTCATGTGCAATGCAGGAAATGGATGTTCAGTCCCTGGGTAGGGAAGATCCTTTGAAGGAGGGCATGGCAGCCCACTCCAGTATCCATGCCTAGGAAAAACCCCTTGGACAGAGGAGCCTGGTTGGCTCTAGACCATGGGGTTGCAAAGAGTCAGACATGACCGAGTGACTGAGCACACACACACACGTTTCTGTGTGTGTTTATGTAAACAAAATACGAGACAAAGACCAAACCTGGAACAGAAGGGAGAGGTGTATCCCGCAGATCCTAGAGAAACCAAGAAGTAAGAAATAAAGAGCCCCGTGATGCTTGGTGACCTTGGAGTATTTGCTAACTATTAAGTCTCAGTGGTGGCTGAAAGCAATCTACTTTTAGATGTCAATGAGAGGCTTTGCATGAAGTACATAATAAGTCTAGCTTAGTGCTTTATACACAATAGTTATTATTTTTAAAAACCTAGGACTTCTTTTGGAAAGGAGATGGAAACAGGAGGGAAGAGAAGGGAAGATGAAGATATCAGGGAAAGTTTCAGAGAATGAAGCATGGTGACAGATGGAGAGGAGGAAAGATTATGGAGGTTGTACCAGATGGCCTCTGCTTTTTCAGTAAAGTAGGAAGGAAGGTCATCTGTTCAGAATGAGGACGGCATGGTTGAGAATGAGGCATAAAAAAAAAAATGTAGAAAAATGTTAGAATACTTTTTTTCCCCCCGAGAGGAACAGGATATATAGTTCAGAGAGGCATAAGATGATAAGATCATGAGGAATAAATGCTTAAAAGTGAAGCTAGGAAACAGAGTTTAGCAGACCCAATGGCAACTTTCTCATAAGCTTATCTGGCAAAGCTTGGCAGCTTGGGAATGAGTGAATAGCCTACAAATGGTAAAGTAACTTGTGTTGGGGATATGACATACTTTAGGGCACTACAAGGAGTGTTATTAGTGTGTTAGAAAGGATCACATGAAAATAACTAACTTAGAGTCCTGAGGCCTGGGGAAGGTCCCTGAAGCTGAAGGTAGGGTGAAGAACTGAGATAATTGAGACTGAGTATACAGTGGCCATTATAAATGAAAAATAGACGCAGGAAATCTAAATAATGGATTAGCTAAAAGGTAAGGTGGTTGTAGTGAGCAAGAGGAGCTCTGAAATATGGATTATTAAAGCTGAGTCAGTCTTAAAAGAAAGTGAATCAAAACTGGTATAAGCAGAAAGGTGCAAGAAGTGCATTAATATCAAGAACATAAGAGTTGAGAGCGTTAAGAAAATTATACAAAAGTAGCAAGATATACTCAGTCTCTGCTTTAAACAACCATATCCACTTACCTGCTAGGTTATTTTTTCTACTTCAACAATGCTATTACAATACTTCAGGTAATTCATTATATTTTTTAGCTTTATGGAGGTATAATTGATATTAAAAAACTTCCACATTTAATGTATACATGGGTTTCCTAGGTGGCTCAGCGGGTAAAGAATCTGCCTGTGATGCATGAGTCTCAGGAGACATGGGTCAGTCCCCAGGTTGGGAAGATACCCTGGAGGAGTCCATGGTAACTCACTCCAGTATTCTTGCCTGGAGAATCCAAGGGACAGAAGAGCCTGGTGGGCTACAGTCCAGGAGGTCACAGAGTCGGACACGACTGAAGGGCTGCGCACACAATGTATACATCTTGATGAGTTTAAATTCATTATTTTCTGAACAGGTCTGAAGCCAAGCCAGAGGGAACCTGAGTCCTGCCGAGCGCAGCATTTATTAATTTATTAAGAATTCTTAGGACCTTCAGGGTGACCCATTTCACTGCTGAAATCTCAAGCAGAGCTGAGTTCTCTGTCAGCACGGTGCTCGGGTTGATCTTAATATTAGGGATCCATGAAAGTGTTTTAATTTCTTTTAAAATAAATGAATATGATAATAATGAAAGTAATATATTATGATGAATCCAGCCTGCATTATATTTATCTTCATACTATCAGAACTGTAAAATATAGTCTTTAGTGGGGTTTTGTTTGTTCATTTGTTTCCTGGAAGAAAGGACCCACAGAAGCAAAATTGCCCAAAGATCACAAAAGTCATAATGCAGCCCTGGGTGTCATCATGGACAGCTGTCATTCTCCCTCTCAAAATTGTCTTAGTTTCATTGATAAAATTATATGGTGATCCTTCAAATAAGAAAGAGGAAAGGAAAACTGAGGAGGTGCTGGGAGACAGACACTCTCAAATCCAAAATGAAATACAGATGAAAGTCAGTTTCAGACCAATAGCCATGATAGCAACTACAGTCATTTGTAAACCCTCTGCGAGCTTGTCTGACTCTGAGGTCTCACTTCCGTTCTTACAATGATTCTAAGATAAGCCAGTTCACCCTCCAGAACACTGAAAACTGGAAATGAAACAAGAGGCATGGAGATACTGACTCTATCCACCAGTTTGCAAAAATGCTCCTTTCGCCATGATCTGCGCCCACCTGCCACCTTTCTCACTGTCTCTGTGTCCCAGGTTGCCAAATTTTGTTAGTGTTATTTTTGAAAATGTGCTAATCAGCCACAAATGTGTATTCTCCAACCACTCACTGTGGCTCAGCAATCCTTTCATCTCTTGTTAACTCTTCTTACTCCTCCCCCACCACGCACCCCCCACCCCCACCACCAGTGAATGGCTTGGCATGGAGTAGAATGAGAAACAAGTCAGTCTTTCACTCACTCAGCAAGTCTCAGTGGAGGACCTGCAGCAGTGCCCAGGACCACACCAGTCCTGTCATAGGCCTGCCCTCAAATTGCTCATGATATAGAGGGGCAAACAATGTGAGTCACCAAGTCTTGTTTCATGCCTACTATGTGCCAAGCAAGATAATGAACACCAAAGTATCAAAACGATGGGTGTGATGAAAAGCTCACTTTTCAAATACATGTAAATGGATCTCTACCAAGCCAAATGCTGCCTTGCTTTAATTGGAGGGTGGGGAGCGGATGACGCTGAGTTCACCTCAGGGCAGACTACAGCTCTGCCGATGTAGCCCACTCTCCACCAGGACATCTCTTTGCTCTTCATTTGGACCTCTTCCCATCTGCAGACATTTCTACGTTAAAACCAAAGTGAATACAAGCTTATTTTTAAAACATTAAAACTCTTGGCTGAAACAACTAGCCAGCGCATGTTGTGCCTTAGTTAGGAGCTGTCAGAATCACTTAAAAACAAAGCTGAGCAAAGTGTTAAATAAACCTTCAAGAATAGCAGAAGGGCAGTTCAGATACCGCCAGGTAATCCGGATACGCTGTGGATCTAGGGGGAGCGCATCTGTGGACTCCTGAGAGACCACAGTGCTGATCAGCGTCTTAATCTCACCCCAGTAAGGATGGAAATTTTTCCTGTTACTGAGAGACACAAGGAAACCATTATTTCTTTGTAAAGACAAATATCTATTTCAGTAAGTAATTTAAAGCACGCATACTGTAGAGAACATGTGTGGATACTTGGCATAGAGCTGGAAGTACCCATAAAGTAACTTCCTTAGGTGGTCTCTTTTAGACTAAAAGACAGAAGTAACGGTGTCTCCTTTCTGATATTTACCATATTATGGATGATTACAGTTGATCAGCTGTTGGAAATAAAGCAGGCTTATGGACATAAAGTAAGGGAAGGAGGACAAGAGAAATCGATCACCTTTTGCTGAGACTCTTGCTTAGAATGGCATCAGTATTTATCTACCACTCTTGATGTCAGCCTGGCTAATGACTCTGTCCTTCATTATTTAGATATGACTATACCTGAATAACCCGGGGATTGTCTCAGTTGTATATTTGGCTTTGAAACTGATGATGTATCCTATAAAAAATGTATTTATATCTTTAAATGGATATTATCTTGTGACTTGTTTGTGAGGTTAAAAGAAGATTGGCATTGGTCATTTTGAGGTACAAAGAATAACTTCATTCTAGAAACCATACCTCTTGGCACCTGTCCATCATCCTGGCATCATGCTGGCCAAAGGGTAGATGCATTCAGTATTCATATGTATAGTCAGAGCAGGGGGCTGGCTGTTTTGATGGAAGAATCCTTATCTGTCCTTGTCATTACCTTCATGGAGCTCACTATAACTTTTGGGTAGTAGATACAGCATTAA
Source organism: Oreotragus oreotragus (assembly GCA_006410675.1). NCBI lineage: Eukaryota > Metazoa > Chordata > Mammalia > Artiodactyla > Bovidae > Oreotragus > Oreotragus oreotragus. Next base: position 149,029 of record SJYX01013972.1, on the reverse strand, counting down.
AAAAAAAAAAAAAGCAAATACAATATCAATTAGTGGAACCGGATCTGGGAGAAGAAAACTTAGAGTGTTGAATCTCATGTGTGTGCCTAGCACTCTACCTGATTCCTGATAGCTACTCAGGAAATATTTGTTAAATGAATGAATAAATATCTTCTATATCCCAGATGATATCTCTGAGCTATCATATTTGGATCTCCATTGGTAAGAATGAGGCTTCAAGATTCTCAACCATTTTTCTTCCTGGAAAATTGTCTTTTAAATACATAGAGTTTAACAAATGAGTATCGGAATAATCAAATCTGCTGCCTCTATGTCCAAGGATGTTTCTGAGACACAAGATTCTCCCATGTGTTAGAGGTAGGGATTTCCAGGGAAGACTTTTTAATAGATTTTTATATCTCACTACTATGCATAGACCTTGCCACTCTTTAAATATATGGCATCCTTCAGGGACTCTTCATATTAGCTTCCAAATCATCAAATATAATTTCACAAAAATTCTTTTTCCCTCATGTGTGACTATTTCAGTGTATTGTCTTCTGATCAAGTTAAATAGTTCCTCTCCTCCCTTGGCTTTTCTACCTTTGAAATTTTTGTAGACTATAATTATTCCTCATCTTGGCAATGGCTTCAATGAATTATCAATTTTCTTTAATCCACCCAGATAACTGGATTCTTCTATGGGCTTAATCATCTAGCTGCTCTTGCCTGGAGTTCTTTTCATTGCTGTTCGTTTGTTCTGAAAGGAGATGCCTCAAACTGAACTCTGCACTCTGGTGAGATTTTTAAGGAGCAGATGTTCTTTTGGTATCCCTATGATGCAATTTTATTGCTATGTGGCTTTTATGACATGATCAACAACTTGTGTTTTCTCCAAAACTGTGCCTAAAGCTTTGCAAACCTTTACTTTCACTTTTGGGCTTCCCTTTATTTGCCTTTTCTGAAGAGAGAGATTTGCGAGAAAGGAGGAGGGAGATTGCCCACATGTGTTTATGAGATATAAAACAGAAATGTCAAACATATTTGCATTTCCAGGGGGGTAATGAGGGGAAGGGCAAGATATATAAAATAAATAAGCTAAAAGTATATCTTGTACAACATAAGCAAATACAGCCAATGTCTTATAACAAATACAATACAATATAAATAGAATGTAGTCTTTAAGAATTGTGAATTACTATGTTGTACATTTGAAGCGTATAATATTGTACATCAACTATATCTTAATTAAAAAATTAAATTAGAAAAAGAAGAGTAGATAAGCTCCCCATTGTTGTTTAGTCACTAACTTGTGTCTGACTCTTTAGACCCCATGGACTGTAGCCCACCAGGCTCCTCTGTCCATGAGATTTCCCAGGCAAGCGTACTGGAATGGGTTGAAAAAGAAGAGCAGAAAATAGCTTCTTTGGATCCAATTCATTGGAGTTTATACTTATCCAACTTCACAATCTTAAAAACTCTTACTCACTTAGTAGTATATAGAAATGTTTAATAGATAATGCCTAATCTTTGCAACTCCGTGGACTATACAATCTTGGAATTCTCCAAGCCAGAATACTGGAGTGGGTAACTGTTCCCTTCTCCAGGGAATTGTCCCAACCCAGGGATCGAACCCAGGTCTCCTGCATTGTGGGAGGCTTGTTTATCAACTGAACAACCGGGGAAGCTCAAGAATACTGGAGTGGATAACCTATCCCTTCTCCAGCAGATCTTCCTGACCCAGGAATCAAACCTGGGTGCAGGGGTCTCTGCATTGCAAGTGTATTCTTACCAGCTGAGCTACCAGAGAAGCCCAGTGAGATAGATAGAGATATATAATATTTAATCCTATGGGACAGAACTATTCCCATTTTACAGATGATGAAACCAATCACCAGGAGAGCCCAATAGCTGGCCTAATGAGGCAAGGGGCAGATCTGGGACAACCCTGACTCCCAGGCCAGAGCCATTTCTGCTCCAAAACAGCTGCTTCCTCCATCACAGCTGTTGCTTAGAGAAGCCAATTCCAGTTTCAGGTACTGCATGTATAATAAAACATTATGATAAACTTTATGCTCAGCTCAAATGCTAGTTGTATATTTTGTATACCTAATGCTGATTCATGTTGATGAATGGCAAAAAAAAAATCACACTAATGTAATCATTGCCTAATTAAAAAATATATATATATAAACTATATATTTTCATACCCAGAAAAAGAAGAGGAAAAAAAAACCTAGGAAGCTGGAGTGTAGCTTATGTTTTTCTTTGCAGAGACCCCTGTGAAAGACCCAAGTCAGGAGCCAAGACAAGCCCAGTACTCCAAGATCTCTGGTAGAGTGAGAGAGACCAAAAATTACCACACTATGGTGATAATAAAACAGAACACAGCATGAAAAATACCATGATTTACTGGGCTGAGAGTCTCCAAATTATGAACAGGTTGTCTTCCAAATGTTCTCTTGAAGGAAGTTGTTTAGAATAAAGAATGCATGTTCTCATCGGGAAAAAAAAAGGCTTATAAGCGAGGTTAAGAGTTTAGGTCTTTAGCCACAAAAGCCTGGCTAGATGCATGGAGTGTAGTACTAGGTGCCCCAGTGTCTCTATAGTAAAAATAAATGTGTTCTGAGATGTTGAGGACACAAATCTAAACCACAGCCCCCAAGCGCACAGTGAATCAGGAGCTCTCCAGGCTCCCAGTCACCAGCATTCAGAGTGAGAAGGTGCCTGAGAAGGTTCTCCAGGGGGATAGGACACTGAGGGCCAGAAGAAGGCCCTTGGAGAAAGGAAGAAAAGGACAGCTGGCATTAGACGCTACTGTGGGGGCCAGAATCCCCTGTCAGGTCAACCTGAGTCGAGGTTCTTCCTTTCTTTGCTCTTGCCGGCCCTAAAAGCCGAACCATCACCTCTGCGTTCTGCCATTGATATTTTCCACTTGTTGCTTCAAGATACCTTTGAACAGAAACAGTTTGGGTTGGAATAGAGGCCCAGGGTTTTCTCCTTTCATTCCATTCCTGTAGCCAGCACACAGTGATGCAAAATGTTGGCTGCACTGATACCTTTTCAGGGCCCTGTACATAAAGATCATATCAGAGGAAGCAGTCTTTGCTCTACTCCCCTGCTGCTCTGCCAATGTATGTGTGTATGTGTGTGTGTGCGTGTGTGTGTGTGTGCGTGTGTGTGTGTGCACGCTCAGTCATTCAGTTGTATCTGACTCTTTGCAATATTATGGACTGTAGCCTGCCAGGATCCTCTGTTCATGGGATTTTCCCAGCAAGAATACTAGGTGTTGCCATTTCCTACTCCAGCTGTACCAATATCATTCTGCAATTTAACAAAAACTTATTTAATACAGAAATTTGCAAGATATAATTGGCTAAAATATCAGTGACTTAGATTCGGGGAAGGCAATGGCACCCCACCCCAGTACTCTTGCCTGGAAAATCCAATGGACGGAGTAGCCTGGTGGGCTGCAGTCCATGGGGTCGCTAACAGTCGTACAGACTGAGTGACTTCACTTTCACTTTTCTCTTTCATGCATTGGAGAAGGAAATGGCAACCCACTCCAGTATTCTTGCCTGGAGAATCCCAGGGATGGGGGAGCCTGGTGGGCTGCCGTCTATGGGGTCACACAGAGTCGGACACGACTGAAGTGACTTAGCAGCAGCAGCAGGTTGTGATTATTTGGAGAACTATATCTGGTGTCATTTAGTACAAGTTACCCAAATTTGCATCCTTATTCGTAAGGTTATCTATTTATATCTAAATTTCTAGTGCAAGTTACCAAAGATTTTCCACATATTCTTGTAACAATGACAGGCACTGGAAAAGGACTGTCTGGTTTACAAGCTTTTTGCCATTTATTTGATAACTTAAACAATGAGAGTAAAAGTAATATCTACCTTAAAAGGTTATTGAGAGGATTAATTGATTGGTTTTTGTAATGGACTTATGTTCATAATTACCAGGGTAAGCATTCAGTGTTTTCCTTTGATTATATCATTGTAATCTATGAATGGTCTGGCACCTGTTGATTTATAATGACCTCCCAAGCTCTTCCAGTGGAAGACAGAGAGTGGAAAGAAGTGATTCCTCTTCTTTGTTCTAGTACAGAGAGTGGTCTATCCAAGCCCAACCCCAGAATGGATAAGTGGAGACAGTCCAAGGGCAGAAAATGGAGAAGGATGCAGCAGAGAATAATAGTGATGAACATGTACTGAGGTGGCATTGTCTGGGTTTGAACCCCTTTTCTGCCCTTAGTACCTATAATGACCTTGAGCAAGTTAGATAAACTCTCAGTACCTCAAATTTCTTCTTTGTAAAATGGAGACAATCATAGGATTTACTCACAAGTTTGTTGGGAATATTAAGTGACTTAATGTATGTAAATAAAATAGAACATTTTACCTGATATGCTATAAGTGCTATAGAAGGAAGTAAAAAAGGGGGTGATATTCCAGATTCAGTTAATACACAGTGCTCTTCTTGAATCCCTTATTATCCAAGATGTGTTAATGTGAAGTGTCTTTATCCAACTTTTTTTTTTCCCAATAATTGTCCAACTATATTCTCATTTTTGGGTATATGTTTGAATTTTTTTTTTCTACCATGGTTTCTCAATGCCATCCTAACTTTATTATCAACTTTAGAAAAGAAACAGATGAACAAATTTAAGCCCTCCCTTACATGAATACACTCTTAGTCTGCATCTGGAGTGTATCCAGACTTGTCCCCTTTGGTGTCTAGAACGACAGGTAAGAAGCGGTCAGGTCCATTTCTGTCTCTGCAGGAGGGATGCACAGCCTTCTTCTTGTGTGATTCCTATTCTAAAGCAACACTGGACTCTTCTTTGATTACTCCGCTTATGTCAGGCTATATAATTTTTCCCTAAAACAGCCTGAAATGAAGAGAGACAATAGACAGAATAAGAAAGCTTGCTGGACCAAAGCAAGCATTTGCCCCTGTAACTATTACTGAGCTTCAGTTTCCTCCTATGTAAAATGGACAAAATCCCATGTACTATTTGGTACACCATTTACAGTCATTGAGATCACAAATTATTATTGCAATACTTTGTTTTACTAGAGTAGTTGTGTTTTCTTTCTTGATTTTATCAAAAATCTGCATTTACCCATGGAAGTGTGCTCTGTAGATGAGTTCCATTTTTCATGTGTGGTGAAGCAGGAAAGGGTTGAGGACATCTCCATGGATATTGTCTTCCTCACCTGAACTTATGATGATGATGTGTCCCCAGAGCCAAGAGCTCACAGTTGTGTTCCCTGCCAAATACGCAGTGTGCTGTTCTAGGCTTCACGTTTGCACAGAAACGTAAGGTCCACCAGCAAACCATGGTGACACAGAGTTTGACTTTCTCTTATGAATAATAAACAGCCTAAAAAAGGACACTTGGCTGAATTGAAGGCCACCTTTTCTCCCCATGGAAGCAGTTCACAGATGTCTCTGTAGTCATGACCAAGCTACTCCTGAAGTGGTTTTGGGTCAACATTGGCACATAAACAGAAGTCCAACCAAAACCTTGGTAGTCTAGATCATAAAGCATGACTCTAATAATCTTAGTCTAGAAAATTTTTACAGCAAATGTAACCAAATGGCTGCTTAGTCATAACAAAAGAAAGATCACAAAAGGGAAAGCAGTCACAGGTGAATCTCAACATTCAAATTTATTGTGTACCCTCCAATGAAGATCTCTTAGTATTGGACATGTTAATTTGCTGTATATTTGAGTATCTGTGGCATCATTATGAAAAGTCAGTGAGGTCTACAATGGTGAGATTCCACGTTGATATAATTTCTAAAATATGAAAAGACAAAACATATTCTGAGTCATCTAGCAGACTACCTTATAACTTATAAAGTGTCACATGATTTCAGTGCTCTGGTTTATCTGTGAGTTTATTGTCATATTGGTCCCCAGTGATAACATGCAGATAGAACATTTCTGGCTCACTTTAGGTGATCATGTCCCAGTGTTAATGAGATAGCATTCATCATGTGTCTGCTATTGTACTCTTGTTGGATTCTTTTACTAATTATAAAGACAAAACTCTTTTATAGTGATCAGCTACAATTGAAAGATATTTTCACAGACTAGGATTTTAGCTCCATAATTTATTTAATAAATCTAGAATGTTTTGACATCATGAAAATGACAATGTGGTGGAATAATGTTCTACATTAATTATCACAGGCTAATGAGAAAAGAACAGAGGCAGACTTAACACATAAATGGGATTTTTGTATCAAATGAAGGGTAAATGATCTCACAGCACCTAGTGAAAAATGCCAGAAGTTTGATAGCTGGTCAAATAGAGAATTCCAGTTGAACAGTTGTCATCACAGGGCATATAGCAGTATAAGCATACTGAACTCACAGAAATCCATGCAGGGCAATAGGTGTCATACTCATTGCTCATAGATGTCCTCTGCAGACCCATCTTTGTACATCACAACTTGCAGGAGTTCATGAGTAAGCAGTAATGAACAACGAAGAATTTTCTATTACATTTTAAAATTATTTTTTAGTATTTTAGTATTAATTTTGGGATGGATAGGGTCCATTAAACCAGTGGATTATGGATTAAATTAACTATTCTTTAAAGAGGAAAAATGACCAAGTGATGATTGTGATTTTTTGTTTCTTTTGTTTTAATTTATTTGGCTTCATCAGGTATTAGTCATGGCATGTGGGATCTAGTTTCCTGACCAGAGATCAAACCCCTGTAATTGGAAGTAAGAAATCTTAGCCATTGGACCACCAGGAATGTCCCCAGTGATAACTGTGATCAAGGGAATTGTCATGAGGCTCAATATTAAAATAAGTTTAAAGAAAATAAATCAAATGCCATATATCTATATATTAATATGTATGTTACAGTTAAATCCCCATAGATCATTTAGTTCAACAAAATGACATAACATCATCTGCCACATCAAATTATTTGAATAGTTTCAGCTACATAGTTTTATTTGTATATATTAAAACATAAACTGAGGCATATTTAAAATTTTAAGAGTTTATTGAGCATTTATTGATTGGAATCAGGTAGTGTGAAGAGAAGGGCTTCCCAGGTGGTGCTAGTGGTGAAGAACCACCTGCCAATGCAGCAGATATAAGAGGCAAGTTCAATCCCTGGGTCGGGAAGATCCCCTGGAGGAGGACATGGCACCCAGCTCCAGTGTCCTTGCCTGGAGAATCCCAGGGACAGAGGAGCCAGGTGGGCTGCAGTCCACAGGGTCGCAAAAAGTTGGACACGACTGAAGCGACTTAGCACACGTGTGTGAAGGCACACACGTGCATGAAGGCACACACAGTGCCAAAAGAAGTTCTTAGGAATCTTCCACTGACAAGAGTCAGGGGAAAGACTTATATGAGAAAGTGTGGAAGAAAAGAGAGGAAATTATTTGAATGGCTATCGCTTAAAGCCTGGTTGGTTGTTTTTGATTGGTTTCCTTAGTGTTTTGACTTGGTAACTTGGAGACATTTACAGGTTGAAATTTTGTTTGTTTATGGAGGTCACCATGATATTGGAGTTTATGGCCTCCTTAATTAATTTAACATATATAATGTGAGGCTTTGTCTAGATTTTTACAAGTTATGATTTATATGCACATTTGCACATACTTAGTAAAATATAATAAAATAAGTTATGACAATGAAAGAGTTTACAATTTTTCCCTCCTGAAGTTTACTTTATTCAAGTACTAGAGAAATGGATAATGGTTTTTTAAAGGATGAGGCTTTTAGTAGTAAATTTTAAAATTGATAGAACGCCCATATATATATATATATGTATGTATGTATGGACTAGGTCTTACTCTTCTCAGAGGTAGTTTGAGCATTCTTTGGCATTGCCTTTCTTTGTGATTGGAATGAAAACTGACCTTTTCCAGTCCTATGGTCACTGCTGAGTTTTCCAAATTTGCTGGCATATTGAGTGCAGCACTTTCACAGCATCATCTTTCAGGATTTGAAATAGCTCAACTGGAATTCCATCACCTCCACTAGCTTTGTTCATAGTGATGCTTTCTAAGGCCCACTTGACTTCACATTCCAGGATGTCTGGCTCTAGATGAGTGATCACATCATCACGATTATCTGGGTCGTGAAGATCTTTTTTGTACAGTTCTTCTGTGTATTCTTGCCACCTCTTCTTAATATCTTCTGCTTCTGTTAGGTCCAGACCATTTCTGTCATTTATTGAGCCCATCTTTGCATGAAATGTTCCCTTGTTGTCTCTAATTTTCTTGAAGAGATCTCTAGTCTTTCCCATTCTGTTCTTTTCCTCTATTTCTTTGCACTGATTGCTGAAGAAGGCTTTCTTATCTCTTCTTGCTATTCTCTGGAACTCTGCATTCAGATGCTTATATCTTTCCTTTTCTCCTTTGCTTTTCACTTCACTTCTTTTCACAGCTATTTGTAAGGCCTCCCCAGACAGCCATTTTGCTTTTTTGCATTTCTTTTGCATGGGGATGGTCTTGATCCCTGTCTCCTGTACAATATCATGAACCTCATTCCGTAGTTCATCAGGCACTCTATCTATCAGATCTAGGCCCTTTAATCTATTTCTCACTTCCACTGTATAATCATAAGGGATTTTCTTCTTTTCACAGCTATTTGTAAGACCTCCCCAGACAGCCATTTTGCTTTTTTGCATTTCTTTTCCACGAGGATGGTCTTGATCCCTGTCTCCTATACGATGTCATGGCCATCTACAAAAAAGGAGAAAGGCCTCAGAAGACACCAACCCTCCTGAAAACTTGATTCTTAAATTCTTAGCCTCCAGATGTATAAGAAAATCAATTTCTGCTGAGTAAGCCACCCAGTCTCTGGTGCCTGTTATGGAAGCCCTAGGCAAGGAATGCAAAAGCTAAGCTGGACTATCACAAAGATGAGAACAGAAAAATGAGAAGCTACACCCCTAAGATAAAGGAAGGCAACAGTCAACAATTGTCCGATTCCACAGGAAGACCAAGATGGGGAGACATGAAAGCAGCAACAGCAGGGTGAGGAGGAAGAGAGCAGGTTGCTGAGGGTCCAAGCTGGCCCCGGCAGTGGTGAGGTGGGCATTAGGATGATAGCTTATGGGCAGATACATTCGAGGGAAAAGAGTGGGACACATCTGAGATTAAGGAGAAGAACCAGGGAAGAAGGCTGTATTAAAGGTGAAAAACATGAGGGCAGGGAACAACCAGAAAAGTAGAGAGAAGTGAGACCAGGTTTAGATGAAGGAGGATGGGAAAAGGAAATGATTGGATGAGATGGAGAGGAAGAGGAAATGGAGGGGGAGAAGGAGAAGGGTTGGAGGAGAAGCTTACACCTTTCCTCTACAGAAGAGGAGAAAAAGGTGGAAGGTTGGACAGACAGGGGGTTGACTGTGTTTTCCTGGAAAAGTAAATGATGTGGTTATCAACCTAGAGTTAGGATTTGGGGGTGAGCTTTTCATCTAGATTAAGCAAACGTATAGGACGCATCAAAAGGGAAGTGCGTGCTGCTGCTGATGGGTAATGAGACTGGGACTACCTAATTTGATCCAATCTACAAAATAAACAGAGGAGACTTGGAGCCAACCCTTCCTGTCATTCTCCCTTCAGCTGACTGATGCATCTGAAATTAGTCCTTTCGGGTTTACAATTAACTGTGCAGTCCTTAAATTTTGGGGTATGAGATGGGAGAAACAAAGATCAGACCAACTCTGATTCATGTAGTCATTTCATTGAGTTAAGGGTTGGCTTTAGGAATTCTGTGTACAAGGCTTTACCAAGTTTCTTATATGAGTCAATATGGTCCCTTAGTGATGGGAGATACAAAACCAAGTAAAACCTATTACTGCCTTTGATCTTAGATCCTAATCTAATATGAAATGTACAAATTGCATTCAGCACTTAGGCTGAAAGATAGGTAAACACAAGGTAGAGAGAGAGCAAAGGGAGCAAATGACATCAAAAGAAGGGGTCCTCACTGGTTCTTTACTAGGATACAGGGTCAATCCAATCGGATTCCAGGCAGTGGGGATACACACACACAGAGGGAGGGAGCAGCCTGATTTGTGGAAAGAATATGTCATGTAAAAATGCTGTCATTTTGGAGTAGTGAGGGGTTGATCAGAGAGAGATGAAACTGAAAGTCAGACGAAACGACGTAACATGTCTTTGTCAGGGGGTTGCAGCCTCATTCAGAAGGAAGGAGAAGCCACAAGAACGTGTGGGATCACTCAGGACAGTGGAGTAGAAAGAAGAAAGAGCCAATGGAGACATGAAATCCCAGGGAATATACTGATCCAGAGTCTGAGAGGAAGCCAGTGGAAAAGCCTGGAAAAAGCAATCATCTCAGTAGAAAGAGAACTAGGAGGAGATGGCATTAGATATCTCAGGAAATTCACTGGGAAAAAAAAAAAAAAAGAGCTGAAATTCTACTGGACTTTTCAAATAAGAGGCAGTAGAGACCTTAGCAAGGGCAGTTTCAGTGGTGTGGTAACAACGAAGGGGTTAGTACCCAGGTGGCCTTTTTTATTTTCAGCAATGTCCTCATACCACAGCCAACATCAAGGGCCACCAGGTGACCAGTGATGCCTTATGATCTAGGCATTCACTTCCCACAGATACAATTACCTAAATCAGAGAATACAAAACACAATACTACCAAAAAAAAGAAAAAAAGAAAGAAACTATCAAAAATATTCAATATTCAGTTGAAGACCATTTAGAAAAAAGTTTCTAGAAACACCCTGAAACATTGAAATAGATTTCTCTTTTCTTAGTTGTAGTAAGAACATTCAACATGAGATTGCCTCTCTTTTCAAAGGCTTAAGTGCACAATTCAGTCTTGTTCCTATGTGCATGCTGTTGTACAGCGGATTTCTGGATTTCTCAGTCTGCAGGACTGAACAGTGAGATTGATGGACTACTAATCTAAAAAGTGTTGACATTTTCCAATGATCTGCATTCAACATTGATTCAACTAAAGTTGAATTTCCCTTGATCTGGGGGATGCTCAATGGTGAGATGGGCTTTTTTTTTTTTCTCTCAAAGAGCTTCCACACCCCCTTGATCATGTAGGTCTGATAACACAGACCCAATTACTTCCAACTCATTTGAGAGGAAGCCCATGCATGTTCTGAGCACTTCTCTGATTATAGGGCCGATTACTTTCACCCCATGGCAAAATAATAGTGCAGAAATGAGGCAATAGCAGAAATCAAGTTTTGTAACATTTGATTCTGTCCTACCCATTTCCTGTACTCTGATTATTCCATCTCTTCCTGTTCTCCCCATATCAGGGACTAGAAATCTTATCATCGTTGTCCTGGTCACAAGGAAACCTGGAAATCAGCCTCTGCTTAAAAAAAAAAAAAGAGCTGAAATTCTACTGGACTTTTCAAATAAGAGGCAGTAGAGACCTTAGCAAGGGCAGTTTCAGTGGCGTGGTAACAACGAAGGGGTTAGTACCCAGGTGGCCTTTTTTATTTTCAGCAATGTCCTCATACCACAGCCAACATCAAGGGCCACCAGGTGACCAGTGATGCCTTATGATCTAGGCATTCACTTCCCACAGATACAATTACCTAAATCAGAGAATACAAAACACAATACTACCAAAAAAAAGAAAAAAAGAAAGAAACTATCAAAAATATTCAATATTCAGTTGAAGATCATTTAGAAAAAAGTTTCTAGAAACACCCTGAAACATTGAAATAGATTTCTCTTTTCTTAGTTGTAGTAAGAACATTCAACATGAGATTGCCTCTCTTTTCAAAGGCTTAAGTGCACAATTCAGTCTTGTTCCTATGTGCATGCTGTTGTACAGCGGATTTCTGGATTTCTCAGTCTGCAGGACTGAACAGTGAGATTGATGGACTACTAATCTAAAAAGTGTTGACATTTTCCAATGATCTGCATTCAACATTGATTCAACTAAAGTTGAATTTCCCTTGATCTGGGGGATGCTCAATGGTGAGATGGGCTTTTTTTTTTTTCTCTCAAAGAGCTTCCACACCCCCTTGATCATGTAGGTCTGATAACACAGACCCAATTACTTCCAACTCATTTGAGAGGAAGCCCATGCATGTTCTGAGCACTTCTCTGATTATAGGGCCGATTACTTTCACCCCATGGCAAAATAATAGTGCAGAAATGAGGCAATAGCAGAAATCAAGTTTTGTAACATTTGATTCTGTCCTACCCATTTCCTGTACTCTGATTATTCCATCTCTTCCTGTTCTCCCCATATCAGGGACTAGAAATCTTATCATCGTTGTCCTGGTCACAAGGAAACCTGGAAATCAGCCTCTGCTGTTTTCTAGTGTTAAAAAGCATGGTCTAACATTTTTAAACAAAGTAGATAGTGTTTTTCTTTGTTTGTTTTTAACAAAATAGAATCTAAAATCTTGTCTTTCCTCATTAAAAAAACTTTGTTTCAGTAAGGTCAGCAAATTAATTGAAATGGCCTTAGATGAGGGGCAGCCATGGACTAGACTTTCAATGAGATAAAGCTTTTCTTCTGTTGCCTGATCAACCAAGACTTTTAAATGACTTTCTTCCACTCCTGGTACCATTTGCCCTAATGAGAAATTTACTCTCTGTGAGTCATGACTTATGAAGTCAGCTATTATAATAGAAGTTCTTGAAAATTTTACAAAAGACTTCAATATCCAAGGATTGAATTTTCTTCTTTTAATTTTTCATGTGGACCATTTTAAAAGTCTTTTTTGATTTGTTACAATGTTGCTTCTATTTTATTTTTTGGCTTTTTGGCCAAGAGGTATGAGAAATCTCAGCTCCCTGCCCAAGGATTGAACCCACACTCCTCACATTGGAAGATGGAGTCTTAACTACTGGACAGCCAGGGAGATCCCAAGGACAAAGTTCTTAATGATGGAATTTTAGACCTGTAGCAACTGAAAGGTCTTCCCTGGTGGCTCAGTGGTAAAAAACTATCCTGCCAATGCAGGAGACAAGCGTTCAATCTCTGGGTCAGGAAGATCCGCTGGAGAAGAAAAGGGCAACCCACTCTAGTACTCTTGCCTGGGAAATCCCATGGACAGAGGAGCCTGGCAGGCCTCAGTCTATGGGGACGCAAAGAGTCAGACACAACTGAGCAACTGAACAGCAACATCAAACAACTGGAAACAACTTGGTGAAAAGAAGTATTGCTCATGGGCTGTCAACCAAGCTACATGTGTGCCCTGGTATAGGGTACACAGGGATGGGCATGTCAGTCACACAGTCTGACAATGTCCACAGTGGTTGAAATCAGGACCACCCAGGCACTCCCAGGATGTGTTGGTGACTTTCTCTATCAGGGTGGCCACACTTTTCTGGTTGTGCAAAAAGCATCTGGCTCCTCAGACCAACCCCGTCTGTAGCTGGCCGATCTATTTCTTGGCAATCAGAAAGCAAGCTGTTGCGTCTGCCAGCCTTGCCCACCTGTCATGTGTCTCGGTCTCCAAACAGCTGGTGAAAACCAATCTTGCCCTGAGCGCCAGCCCCTGCTGTGGAGGCGGACGTGGCTGGGGATTAGACACACACATGTTCACTCAAGCTCTCTCGGACTTGGCAAACACATTGTGACAAGTCACACACTATTCTGAACAGAACCACAAAGCCTTGGGTTTTGATTACAAGAAACGCCTCTGGTAAAAAAAAAAAAAAAAAAAAAAAAGGCTCTTTCTCAGCCACATGTGATCCCTGACTCTGGATTTGGGGTAGAAAGGACCCTGCCTGTAGAATCTATCTGTTCCACTCCCACAGATTCTGAGCTGAATTCTGTCCTGAGTTAGGCCAGCCCTCCCAGCAGCAGGGAAGCCCAGGCTGGAATCTTTTCCCAGGCAAGACCCAGCAGGGATAATATTTCCCCAACCAGAGGAAAGAAGATGATTTTCCCTTGTCACTGGCTTCATTTATCTGGAAGGTAACTACTTGACATGTTGCATTTCTCTGTTGTAAATAAGCCTGATGATATGAGCCTTCCAGGCTGTGGCTTTACTGGCAAGTATCAGGTGTCACAATCCATATCTTGATACAATGTATTTAAGACTCTAGATCTAGTTGGGACTACCTGTCAAAAGAGCTGGGCCGATCCAAATGAACCATTCAGTGGGACCGATGCTATGGCTTTAAAGAGAAAAGGGCTGTAGAATCAATAACACAGTTTGGGTTTATTCATCATGATTCTTTATGATGTCTTGCAAGGAATCAAGAAAACAGCAAAGGACAAATACGTGGAAGACTTTTTTTTAAATCACTTATAATGCCTAAGTGTTACAGCACTCTCTGGTGAGACCTACTTATTTAAGTATTTTTTAAAGATTCCCAACCTAATTTTCTGCATGCAGATATCCTTCTCCACCCTCCAGACTTCTTAAATTTATTTCGTGGCATCTTTATTCTAATCCAAGCAAAACTGCATGTAGGAAATGACTAGTTATTTGCACATAAATGTGCAGTTAAGTCAGTGTGATCATTATGTGTTTCCCCTGGATTCTATACCTGACCTCTGAAGGGGAGAAGGGTGAGGAAGACTTTGATATTGTCTCATTGGACCTTTGATTATTTGGCATTGACTGTGGAGTAAAGCCCAAATTCCTTAACATTAACAAATCAACAAATATTTGAGTGCCTTACATTTTACATTGTACAGCCCTAATACTATGGAGGAAACAAAAAATCATCTATCAACAGATGACATGCTAGATGACCCACAAATGTTTGCTAAAAGAACAAATAAGTGAATGAACCAAGGGGTGGACAAAGTACATATTATTATTCTAATTTGTGTTTGTGGTTTCATTGCAGAGGTAAAATACTTATTTTCAGGTGACCATACCATATTCTGAACCAACTATGAAAGAGGCAAGGAGAAGGAAAAGGAAAATCAAAATAATACCTCCAACACTGAGAATGGCTGGGCTGGAAAATATGCCTTTGGTATGTGGCAGTAATGGGCTTCCTAATAAGAAACCCCCAAATAAGACAAAATCACCCAGTTTTAGACACAGTGGACAGCCACGGAAATTTGTGTTGACGTTATCCCCAGAAAACTTTTCAAGCAGAGGAGCAAGAAATGATGTGTAGGAAAGTCTGGCCCCCAGAAGAGGATTAGAGAGGAAGGGGCCAAGCAATGGACCACCCATTTTCCCATCCCAGGCTCACCAATCAGGGCCAGAGGCAGTGTGCTCAGGGAAGCATTTTCCCTCCTGGAAACAAGAGGAGTTGAACAGAAGTGTTCCTCTTCCTTGACAGTTCACTCTGGACATCGTCCAGCACCGCATGGACAATATGACACTGCATGACAAAGAGCTAGTGTGAGCAAGAAGTTCAGAAGAAGGAGGCACCACCTAACACTTGAGAGTAAAAGGACAATCTTGACCTGAGTCTTAGTGGAAGGATTTGAGTGGAGGAAGAGGCATTCCTGGAACTGGAGGGAGCATCTGGGGATGGAGAGTGGGGAAGGATACCCCAGGAGCAAACGTGGAGTCTTCCCATCTTACCTCCCCTCTTTACTCCTGTTTCCAAGATCCTCTCCTCATTACTGACGTGGGACCTCAGATTTCAGCCTCTGCACCTCTGCTCCCTCTGGTCTAGCCAGCTGGCTGCCCTCACAGCCCACCTCTATCTGGAGAGACCCCAACGACCTCTGCCGTACACTTCACACACTTGAGAAGACCCGCTTCCGTCCTTCCTTCAAACAGAGTTCTTTCTCGCCCTTCAGTCTCTCTTCACTTTTTCTTTGGGCATATATCATATTCTACACTGGTTCTTAGTTATTCTTAAATGCCCCAGCTTCTTAACTAGATTATAAGGTTCACTGGGTCTAAAACGTGCCTTTTTATCTCTCAGCAATAGGATAACCAGTATTACATGAATGCACCTTTCATTCTAGGAATCTCAAGCATTGGTGAGTAGTGTTTCTTTAGGTAAAATTAATCTTTGTTTTTAAAAAAATCCTTCATAACCTTGCATCTTATAGGAGAAAATGGGGACTTCCCTGGTGGCCCAGTAAGAATCTGTCTCCTAATATAGGGAACATGGGTTCAGTCCCTGAGAGGGGGAACTAAGATCTCACATGCTGCAGGACAACTATGTGTGCACGCTGCAACTAAACCCCGATGGAACAAAAAACAAAGAAATAGTTTTAAAAAGAGAGAGAAAAGGTAACTTCATCATTCCAGTCCTATTTGTTTTATAACAAAGATCAAGGTAGACTTTAAAGAAAAAGCAACAGCCAGCTGGGGCCGCAAATACTTAACTGACAACTTTAGTTCAAACACCACAATCAATTTAGGTGTCCTCGATGGTGAGTTTTAGGTACAGAAAAAGCTAGTTACTTTGGACTTTAAGCTTTATCATAGTCATTAATTCAAAACTCTATTTCTTACCCAAGCTTTTATTTAAAAAAATTTCATTGTTGTATAGTTGATCTACAATGTTGTATTATTATATTTTCAAGCATACAGCATAATGATTCAGCCATACAGGCACATATATGTGCATGTATTTTTCAGATTATTTTTCAGATTCATCTCCCATACAGGTTACCACAGAACACTGAGTAAAGCTCTCCATGCCACAGAGTAGGTCAGTACTGGTCATCTACCCTATATATATTTAGTAGTGTATGAATGTCATCCCCAAGCACCCAGTTCACCCCTCCCCACCATATTTCCCCCTTGGTAACCAGGCAGAAGATCTAAATAGACTTTTCTCCAAAGAAGGTGTATAGATGGCAAAAAAAAAAAAAAGTACTTGAAAAGATGCCCAACATCACTAATCACTAATTAATCAGAGAAAATCAAATCAAAATTACAATGAGATATGAACAGCCATCATCAAAAAGTCTACAAACAATAAATGCTGGAGATGGTATGGAGAATAAGGAACCCTTCTACATATTGGTGGGAAAATAAATTGGTATAGCTGCTATGAAAAACAGTATGGAGCTTCCTTTTAAAAAGCTTCCTTAAAAGAGCTAAAAATAAAACTACCGTATGATCCAGCAATCCCACTCCTGGGCATATATCTGGAGAAAATCATAATTTGAAAAGGTACATTCACCCTAATATTCATTGCAACAATATTTACAATAGCAACTCGAATATTCATTGACAGAAGAATGGATAAAGAAGATGTGGTACTTATTTTTTATACACAATCCAGTGTTATTCAGCCATGAAAAAGAATAAAATTATGCCATTTGCAGCAATGCGGATGGACTTAGACATTATCATACTTAGAAAAAGACAAATATCAGGTGATGTCACTCATATCTGGAATCTGACTAAAAAGAAATTATATAGATGGACTTGTTTTGTGGGACAGAGGCAGATTTACAAATTTCTAGAACAGACTTGTGGTTACCTAAGCTTTTAAGTTTAATTTATAACTTTATAAGTCCTGGTCTACAACACTATATTGAATTCCATATTGCTTAATATTCCCCCCTGACATGCACCTAGTCCCACCTGCTTTACAGAAACAGTTAACCTCATGCCCTGCCTGTCTGGATCTAGGAGGTTTGTTGTTGGTTTGGTTTGGGTTCACTGCTCTTTCATGACATTCTAATGTCTGCCTGATTCTAAAACCTCTTCTCACTGGGCATTTCACTTGATTCCTCAGACTCTATGGTATTTCTTTCACAATTTTTACCACTTAATTTGAGAAGATCAGATCTAATAAACATTTTTCCTCTCATTTTTTTTCTTCTTTTGCCAAAGCCACAATTCCTAAGGATAGCAATATGACACCCAGTAGGTTTCTGTGCTCTCTGTGGCTTGGTGAGACTCTAGTTTTCAATGGCACCCCACTCCAGTGTTCTTGCCTGGGAAATCCATGGGCGGAAGAGCCTGGTAGACTGCAATCCATGGGGTGGCTAAGAGTAGGACACGAATGAGTAACTTCACTTTCACTTTTCACTTTCACACATTGGAGAAGGCAATGGCAACCCACTCCAGTGTTCTTGCCTGTAGAATCCCAGGGATGGGGGAGCCTGGTGGGCTGCCAACTCTGGAGTCGCACAGAGTTGGACATGACTGAAGCGACTTAGCAGCAGCAGCAGCAGCAGCAGTTATAATACTAAAGTCACATTAATAACAACAAACATATGGAAAAGCCATCTTACACTCCAGCTCCTGGCCTAATTTAAAACTGCAATCCTCCTCTGAATTCTCCTAACCTCCTTTTACCTGGCTCTTTTTTTTTTTTTTTTTTCNCAGAGTTGGACATGACTGAAGCGACTTAGCAGCAGCAGCAGCAGCAGCAGCAGTTATAATACTAAAGTCACATTAATAACAACAAACATATGGAAAAGCCATCTTACACTCCAGCTCCTGGCCTAATTTAAAACTGCAATCCTCCTCTGAATTCTCCTAACCTCCTTTTACCTGGCTCTTTTTTTTTTTTTTTTTTCCTTAGCATCCTTCATCTTCAAGCATGACATATAAGAATGTTTTAGTGTGCTTGATTTTATTGTCATCTTCTGGCAACTGGAATGTACATTCCATGAAGGCAGGAAACTCTGCTGCCTTTTCCCCAAAATATTTCTGCACCCGGAAGAGTGTGTGGCAGTTAGCCCTCAAAGAAGCACGTTGAATGAGTATACAAATATCAGCCAAACAGGTTCCATATTTGTGGGACCTATTGTAAGATGAAAACACAAAGAGTCTTATTCAAAAATGAGGAAGACTTGCAAGATAGTGACAGCAGAGTATTAGCCAGCATTGGCTGCACCTCAGCATAGGATGCTGTATGACAACACAGGTCACATACCCATCAAGCTGGCCCCAAATATAAGCGTATGTGTGCCTGGTCACTCAGTCATGTCCAGCTCTTTGCGACCGCATGGACTGAAGTCAGTCAGGCTCCTCTGTCGATGGAATTTTCCAGGCAAGAATACTGGAGTCGATCGCCATGCCCTCCTCCAGGGATCTTCTTGACCTAAGGATTGAACTGCATCCCTTGCATTTCCTGCAATGGCAGGCAGATTCTTTACTGCTAGTGCCACTCAGGAAATACAAGTGTACAAAGGCACATGCCAAAGTGGCAACGGGAACATGGAATTATGTCCAGTTGTGGATCTGTCAGACCCACTTGGTTATAAACTCCTGTGGGCAAGGTTTGTATACTCTTCGTGTTTGTGTGTCCAGTCTGTGTATCCTTGGTTATGTCACGAAGGCAGCATCATATGAGCCATAGGTGATCCAGTGCCCAACATAGTAACAAACAAATTGTTACTGGTAACAAACAAATAGATGTTTGCAGCTTACACAAGCACATGTTCACAGAGGACCAGTTCTGACCAAGAGTAGAGTGTTTCAAATTCAGAGTACTCTTTCATCTTCTGTGATCCCATGGATGGATGCAGGCGTCACTGAAGGCACTCAGTGCTTTCAGTATTTAGGTCTTATCTGGGGACCCTGGAGTCTGGAATTGTACTCTCAAGCCTGGTGCTAAAGAATCATCATCTCATACTTACAGCATCTGTATTTTCACAGCAGGTACTCTGTCCAAGTAAGAAGTGTGAGGAAAAACATCAGCCACAGACAATGCATCCTCAGGTCACATTCTGGGAAGCTAGCACACCAAAAATCCTGACAGAAACTACAGAAATAGGTCAACTGCAAAGATGCTAGGAGGGGCTACATTCGTTCTTGAGGAATAAATTTCATGTAAGATTGGAAAACAAGTTTTTATAGAATAGGTATCTGTGAAGGCAATTTTTAGCTTGCATCTTAAAATTTGGTTGGAAAATAACCTTATGAACAAATCAAGGAAAAAAAAATGCTACGGGTATTTTGTTTTGCTTTTAAATACAGGGCATAGTAAGATTTCTTTCTGTTAGAATTAGTCAGTAAGGAAGTTTAAACCAAGCACTGGATAAAGGGCAGGGATGTTATTTCCCATGGTGAGAAAGAGACAGCGGCTTTGCATTACCAAGGGTGAGTCTGGGTGACTGCGAGGTCACCCCGTGATGAGTGGAGATAGAGTCAAGACCAAAAATACAGTCAGGAAAGCGAGTGCTGCTGGGGAAACAAACACATGAAGCATAACTCACAGTTTTGGAAAGCCCCCAGCGTTTTCAGCAACAGTCAGAATATAAATCAGATGAGCACTTAACTGTCTGACCATTTACCTGAAGCCAATAAGTTTCAGGGAGAACATGTCCACACGTGCCTCCTCGGTGGGTTCTAGAATATCCCCTCCCTCCCTTCCATTTCTCAAATACGCACCAGTCTAAAGTCTGAGCAGGGTATTGTAGAGCCAACAGGAAATACATATGGCCCCCAGGAAGGGAAGTTTATGTAGCTTTAGCTGCAGCACTAAGACAGCAGTAAGCTCTGAGATGCGATTTTTGAAAGCATGGGCTCAGTGTAAGAAAAAGCCTCTTTAAGCCACTCAGAACATGATCAGGCATCCAGGGCAGATCCAACAGATGCAGCACTGTAAGAATAGACAAAGCAGGAAGGAACTTGCAGAAGTCTCATAAAGGGGATGATAGCAGCCTCAGAAGGAGGGACAGGGACACATTGGTTGGGAGGTAAGGGACACGTCACCAGTTTACCAGTGCCTACAGTTGTAGGCCTGGGAACTCTCTACATGTCCTTAACTTAGTAAGCATAAAGGTTCAACTAGAGTTAGCTAGTCAATACAATCGGGTGTTAAATTGGCTTTTTCTTCGACAATGAAGTGTTTTCATAAGATGCAGTAAGGAAGAACAAAGCAAAACTGCCTTCTTGCTGTTTGAAGAAAATGGCCTTAAACAGCTTGCAGTTTCTGAAAAAGTAAAAGATTTTTTTTAAATGAAGAATTTGTTTCAAAAGTGAAGACATTGTCTAACATGTCTTTCAGAACCAATTGGAAATAAACATACAGAAAGAATTCATCTCGCCAATGAGATTAAGCAAGATTTGAAGAGAAAAAAAAGCAAAGACTCAAAATAATATGACACAGAGAAACAGTTTGGCAAAGCAGAAGGAAAATATGGAAGTACTTTGTCTCTCCTAAAACCTGGCCCCAGGCTAGACATGAGCATCCAATAATGATAAATTAGGCCAAACCAATAATGAGTGTGTGTCCACCTGACTTTGTATCAAAGGGACATCCACTGGACACAAATTGTTGTTGTTTAGTCACTAAGTAGTGTTTGACTCTATTGTGATCCCCGTCACAATAGAGCCCACCAAGCTCCTCTATCCATGGGATTTCCCAGGCAAGAATACTGAAATGGGTTACTATTTCCTCCGCCATGGGAATCGAACCCATGTCTCCTGAGTCTCCTGCATTGGCAGGTGGATTCTTTACCACTGCATCACCTGGAAAACCACACACACACACACACACACACATATATATATATTGCTTCCCAATGGGCTTTCCAAGTGGCACAATGGTAAAGAATCTGGCTACCAATGCCAGAGATGTGGGTTTGATCCCTGGTCCAGGAAGGTCCTCTGGAGAAGGACATGACAACCCACTCCAGTATTCTTGCCTGGAGAATCCCATGGAGAGAGGAGCCTGGTGGGCTACAGTCTATGGAGTCACAAAAGAGTCAGACAGAACTTAAGAACTAAACCACAACAAAATATATCTAAATATGCTATACATACTCTCTCTATATATAATCATACATATGTGCATACATTCTGTATATATAGTCACATATATGTTTATACATATATATACGGGCTTTCCTGGTAACTCAGCTGGTAAATAATCCACCTGCAATGCAGAAGACTCAGGTTCGATTCCTAGGTTGGGACAATCCCCTGGAGAAGTGACAGGTTCCCACTCCAGTATTCATGGGCTTCCCTGATGGTTCAGATGGTAAAGAACTCACCTGCAATGTGAGAGACCTGGGTTGGGAAGATTCCCCTGGAGGAGGGCATGGCAGCCCACTCCAGTATTCTTGCCTGGAGAATCCCCATGGAGAGAGGAGCCTGGTGGGCTACAGTCCATGAGGTCACAAAGAGTCAGACATAACTGAGCCAAAGTATTTTATTTTGGGCTTCCCTGGTGGCTCAGATGGTAAAGACTTTGCTTGCAATGCAAGAAACCTAGGTTCAATCCCTGGGTTGGGAAGATCCCTGAAGAAGGAGATGGCAACCCACTCCAATATTCTTGCCTGGAAAAATCCCATGGACAAAGGAGCCTGGTGGATTACAATCCATGGAATCGCAAAGAGTCAGACACAACTGAGCAACTAACAGTTTCACTTCATATATGTAAAACTGAATTACTTTGTTGTATACCTGAAACTGACACAATGTTGTAAATCAACTATTCTCTAATTTAAAAAAATTTTTAAACAACAAAGGTCATAGTTTCCCAAGTTTCTAGCTCCTTAGATCTCTGCTACACAGCACTTCTGGGTTAGAAAGAGTGGCTTTATTACTGAACAAATTGAGATAATCTTTCTCTAACAAAAGTTGTACAGCATTCTTGCATCAGACCCTTGATCAAGAAAATCTATTTTAATTGCTTCATCATTTACTTTTCATCCATTGTACTTATTTATCTGGTCAACAAACACCTATATGGACGGCACTTTTTAAAGTCATTCCTCTCACTTTTTCACTCCAGAGAATGTCAATAAACTGGAAACCACCTCATCTGATCTACCTAGAGTTACATAAACATGTGGATGTGAATTACAGAGTAGCAACAACAAATGATGATGCCAGCTCTGGGGTGTGGATAAGACATCCTCTCGCCACTCAGACTTCACACGTTCTGAGTTCCAGCTGTGACGACTGAGTTTGAGCTGTGCCTACAGCAGAAGGTCACACAGCAGCATGTTGACAAAATATGTTCCGTGAGGTTAACGAGTGCATTTGGCACTTTTTCCCCTCACCCTTGTCTGCCTTTTGAAGTCTAGAAAGGCGTCACTTGTTAACCAAGTTACCGCTTTTGAAAGAAATGCCCCCTGATTTGGAATTCTTCGTGGCCAGACTTGCCTTCTTTCCTGCAAGTCTACTGAAGTCGGGTCTGGTCTCTCACTTCAAGGAGGTGGACAAGGGGAGGGAGGGGAGGAAGCAAGCCTGTGATGGCATCTTCCCCACTCTTAAAGGCCACTGGAGCAGCGTCTTGGTCCGTCAGTATGTTTGCTTTCTGTCTTAATTTTTCCTCTCTCTCTCTTACCAATCAGTCCCTGAACTATTGAGGATGGAGCTGCCGTTTTTTAAAAGAGCAATCCCACTAGATACAGGTATGATTATTCAGAACCTAGGCCTTAAGGAAGGCAACAACATAGCCTGAATTCCATCCCTGGTTCTGTCATAGACCAGAAACAAACCAGTAGCTAAGGCAAACATGGTCATTCTATTATCATTTATGCCATTAATTTGGCTTTCTCTTCTTTAAAAACAAAATAATTTAAAAAAGAGAGAGAAAAACAAGGAATTGAGAGGATTTATAGAGGGACCAAAAACAAGTTTAAAATGAACACGGATAAGGAAAATGTTAAGATGAATAAAGTAAACAATTTATAAGATGTATCTACATGGGTTCCCAGGTGGCTCAGCGGTAAAGAATTCACCTGCCAAGCAGAAAACCCAGCAAGATGGTAGGAGGGGTGAATCGCATTTAGAATCAAACCCACACCTGCCAGAGACACTCAGAGGGCTCAAATAAACCTTGTGCGCACCAGGACACAGAGACCCCACAGAGACTGAGACAGAACTGTGTGTGAGTGTCTCCTGTGGAGGGATGGGTCAGCAGTGGACTGCCACATGGGCAGGGGCTCTGAGTGCAGCTAATAGAGATTTGCCAACAGAACACATTGGTCATTCATCTAACTCAATGAAACTATGAACTATGCCATATAGGGCCTAGATGGATGGATCATGGTGAAGAGTTCTGATAAAACGTGGTCCACTGGAGAAGGCAATGGCAAACCACTTCAGTATTCTTGCCTTGAGAACCCCGTGAACAGTATNAAACTATGAACTATGCCATATAGGGCCTAGATGGATGGATCATGGTGAAGAGTTCTGATAAAACGTGGTCCACTGGAGAAGGCAATGGCAAACCACTTCAGTATTCTTGCCTTGAGAACCCCGTGAACAGTATGAAAAGGCAAAAGGGCAGGACACTGAAAGATGAACTCTTTAGGTTGGTAGGTGCCCAATGCTACTGGAGATCAGTGGAGAAATAACTCCAGAAAAATTAAAGAGACAGAGCCAAAGCAAAAACAACACCTAGTTGTGGATGTTGACTGGGGATAGAAGTAAAGTCTGATGCTGTAAAGAGCAATACTGCATAGGAACCTGGAATGTTCGGTCCATGAATCAAGGCAAATTGAAAGTGGTCAAATAGGAGATAGCAAGAGTGAACATCGACATTTTAGGAATCAGTGAACTGAAATAGACTGGAATGGGTGAATTTAACTCAGATGACCATTATGTTTACTACTGTGGGCAAGAACCCCTTGGAAGAAATCGAGTAGCCATCACAGTCAACCAAAGAGTTCGAAATGTAGTACATGATTGTAACCTCAAAAACAACAGAATGATCTCTGTTTATTTCCAAGGAAAATCATTCAATATCAGTAGACTGGAATGGGTGAATTTAACTCAGATGACCATTATGTTTACTACTGTGGGCAAGAACCCCTTGGAAGAAATCGAGTAGCCATCACAGTCAACCAAAGAGTTCGAAATGTAGTACATGATTGTAACCTCAAAAACAACAGAATGATCTCTGTTTATTTCCAAGGAAAATCATTCAATATCAGAGTAATCCAAGTCTATGCCCCAATCAGTAATGCTGAAGAAGCTGAAGTTGAACAGTTCTATGAAGACCTACAAGACCTTCTAGACCTAACACCCAAAAAAGACGTCTTTTTCATTACAGGGGACTGGAATGCAAAAGTAGGAAGTCAAGAAATACCTGGAGTAACAGGCAAATTTGGCCTTGGAGTACAGATGAAGCAAGGCAAAGGCTAATAGAGATTTGCCAATTGAACTCATTGGTCAAAGCAAACACCCTCTTCCAACAACATAAGAAAGGACTCTACACATGGACATCACCAGATGGTCAATACCAAAATCAGATTAATTATATTCTCTGCAGCCAAAGATGAATAAGCTCTATGCAGTCAGCAAAAACAAGACCAGGAGCTGACTGTGGCTCAAATCATGAACTCTTTATTGCCAAATTCAGACGTAAATTGAAGAAAGTAGGGAAAACCACTAGACCATTCAGGTATGACCTAAGCCAAATCCCTTACAATTATACAGTGGAAGTGAGAAATAGATTCAAGAGATTAGATCTGATAGACAGAGTGCCTGAAGAACTATGGACAGAGGTTCATGACATTGTACAGGAGGCAGTGATCAAGACCATTACCAAGAAAAAGAAATGCAAAAAGGCAAAATGGTTGCCTGAGGAGGACTTTAAAATAGCTGAGAAAAGAAGAGAAGAGAAAGGCAAAGGAGAAAAGGAAAGATATACACATTTGAATGCAGAGTTCCAAAGAATAGCAAGGAGAGATAAGAATGCCTTATTCAGTGTTCAATGCAAAGAAATAGAGGAAAACAATAGAATGGGAATGACTAGGGATCTCTTCAAGAAAATTAGAGATACCAAGGGAACATTTCCTGCAAAGATGGGCACAATAAAGGACAGAACTGGTATGAACATAGCAGAAACAGAAGATATTAAGAGGAGGTGGCAAGAATACACAGAAGAACTATATAAAAAAGACCTTCATGACCTAGATAATCATGATGGTGTGATCACTCACCTAGAGCCAGACATCCTGGAATGTGAAGTCAAGTGGGCCTTAGGAAACATCACTACAAACATAGCTAGTAGAGGTGATGGAATTCCAGTTGAACTATTCTAAATCCTAAAAGATGATGCTGTGAAAGTGCTGCCCCCAATACACCAGCAAATTTAGAAATCTCAGCAGTGGCCACAGGACTGGAAAAGGTCAGTTTTTATTCCAACCCCAAAGAAAGGCAATGGCAAAGAATGTTCAAACCACTGCACAATGCACTCACCTCACATGCTAGCAAAGTAATGCTTTAAATTCTCCAAGCCAGGCTTCAGCAGTACATGAACCATGAACTTCCAGGTGTTCAAGCTGGATTTAGAAAAGGCATTTTCATGCATTGGAGAAGGAAATGGCAACCCATTCCAGTGTTCTTGCTTGGAGAATCCCAGGGATGGGGAAGCCCTGGTGGGCTGCCATCTATGGGGTTGCACAGAGTCAGACACGACTGTAGCGACTTAGCAGCCACAGCAGCAGCAGTGCTAATCACTTTGCATTTCTGCATATCTCTAAAAATGAATAGTGAAATGCAAAGCTCATTTTATGAACTAAATGTTAAACCTATTGTAAAGTGAAGAGACAGAGCTTGGAAAGGTATGAAAATTACCAGGAGTAATTTGTCTACTTAAAGGGCAGCGATAGGGTTGGTATCCAGGTACATCCTTCCCCAAAGCCCATGTTTTAGGTGTTAGAAACACAGCTGTATATCTGAGGATGGACTAAGGAAAAGCATTGCCAAAGTCGTAGGAATTTTTCACACATTTGATTCTCTGTGTTCCTTGTACTTGGATAATACAAGTGATACAGAAAGGAAATATTTTTAGTTTTATATAAATATTTTAAGTTTCACTTTATTTTGATATTCACTAATATCTCAATCTGTATCTTTCTGAGATATCAAATTCTTGAAATCAAGACTCTAGAGATCAAGTGTTTTCACTCCTTAATAAGTTCACAATATAAATAGTCATCCTGGGTTTTAGAGTCAGTTCTACTACCTTTGATATTTCTATTGTTAAGACTACTTTATGCTTTTTTATCTACATAATGGAATGAATAACATTTTTCCTTTCTACTTCATAATTCTTTAATGATTAATTGTGGTAGTAAAATTAAATAACTTTGAATAGTATATGTGAATAACAATATTATAAGTACCCTTTTATAATAGAACTTAAGATGACTATAACCTATGCCATATATATAACTTGGGAGGTCTAAGAAAATACATGAAAGGGTTAAGTATTTGATAATTTATCAAATCAAAATCTTTAGTGATGTTTGGAAATTTAGAATAGCCAAGGTTTATCAAATAAAGTGGAAAGTTTTGGGTCAGTTGTCTGACTAGTTTAGAGGGGAGAATGCCTCAGCTTGGCAAGTCATCTATTTAACTAGTAAAACTCTTAAAATCTATTTTAAAACTCCTAAAAATCTATTTATTTAAAAAATAATATAAACCCACTTAAAAATTTAGAAAGTACAATGAAGAAATAAAATTCACTGAAATTCTACTCCTCAGAATGACTTTTCAAACTCAACTCTGAAACTTGACCATAGAGCTCCTTTATATTATTTTTAGCCTCTTTTAAATATGGTCTATGCTAAAGAAATATGAATAATTCTCATCATTATCTGAAGCATCCCTGAAGAGCTAAATATCCAGTCAAAGTCTGGATCATCACATAAGCACTGAGGATTAAAGCTGGACATGGACAGAATACAGTGAGCTGAGAGTGTGAATTCTAGATTCAATCTATGCTAAAATGTAACTTGTTACTTATTTGCCATGTTTCCTTGAGCAAGTCATTTAGGATCTACAGTTTTGATTTCCCTATCTACAAAATGGGAATAGTAACGATACATGGGGCTTCTCTGGCGGCTTAGATGGCAAAGAATCGGCCTGCAGTGTAGGAGATTTGAGTTTGATCCCTGGGTCCGGAAGATCCCTTGGAGATGAGAATGGCACCCCACTTCAGTATCCTTACCTAGAGAAGTCCATGGACAGAGGAGCCTGGCATCTACAATCTATGGGGTCTCAAAGAGTTTGACATGACAGAGCAATTGAACATGCATGTACAGAAGATGTGTGAAAATACCCTACATTCTTCATAGCACTGTATATGTTTCTATTAGAAAGTGACATCTCTGTAGCCTTATTACAGATTGATGCCCTTCCACACCTATTTGCACTTTTCTTTCTTTGGGTAAAAGCTCTAAAAATCATGGTCACATCAATAATAAGTCAACTCAGAGGCAGAGTGATTTAAAGCACTTTCAGTCCTTAGTTCCTGAGTGTGAAATACCACATGCCCTCATTTTAAAGCATGGAACTTGAGGAAATAGGGCCAAAGTTGGCTTTGGGAATAGTGAAAGGTTTAAAAGAAGTTAGGATAGTTAAGGGCTGGAGAGAAAAGCTGCTAGGAGAGAGGATCAGTGCTCTTCCATGGGTGCTATAAGAATAGCCAAGACTCCCTCCACTCCCTCCACTGCTTATTTAACTTGTATGTGGAGTACATCATGTAACCTGCCAGGCTGGATGAAGCACATGCTGGAATCAAGATTGCAGGGAGAAATATCAATAACCTCAGATATGCAGATAACACTGCCCTAATGGCAGAAAGCGAAGAAGAACTAAAGAGTCTCTTGAGGAAAGTGAAAGAGGAGCGTGAAAAAGTTGACTTAAAACTCAACATTCAAAAAACTAAGAACATAGCATCTGGTCTCATTACTTCACGGCAAATAGATGGAGAAACAATGGAAACAGTGACCAACTTTATTTCCTTGGGCTCCAAAATCACTGTAGATGGTGACTGCAGCCCTGAAATTAAAAGATGCTTACTCCTTGGAAAAATAGCTATGACCAACCAAGACAGCATATTAAAAAGGAGAGATGTTACTTTGCCAATAAAGATCTGTCTAGTCAAAGCTATGTTTTTTCCAGTGGTCATGTATGGATGTGAGAGTTGGACTATAAAGAAAGCTGTCCACCCTATGGCAGAAAGCAAAGAAGAACTAAAGAGCTTCTTGATGAAACTGAAAAAGGAGAGTGAAAAAGTTGGCTTAAAACTCAACATTCAGAAAATGATGATCATAGCATCTGGTCCCATCACTTCTTGGCAAATAGATGGGGAAACAGTGACAGACTTTATTTTGGGGGGCTCCAAAATCACTGCAGGTGGTGATTGCAGCCATGAAATTAAAAGACGCTTACTCCTTGGAAGAAAAGTTATGACCAACCTAAACATTATATTAAAAAGCAGAGACATTACTTTGCCAACAAAGGTCCGTCTAGTCAAAGCTATAGTTTTTCCAGAAGTCATGTATGGATATGAGAGTTGGACTATAAAGAAAACTGAGCACTGATGCTTTTGAATTGTGATGTTGGAGAAGACTCTTGAGAGTCCCTTGGACTGCAAGGAGATCCAACCAGTCCATCCTAAAGGAAATCAGTCCTGAATATTCATGAGAAGGACTGATGCTGAAGCTGAAACTCCAATACTTTGGCCACCTGATGCAAAGAACTGACTCATTTGAAAACACCCTGATGCTGGAAAGATTGACAGAAGGTGGAAAGGGGACAACAGAGGATGAGATGGTTGGATGGCATCACTGACTCAATGGACATGAGTTTGAGTAAACTCTGGGAGTTGCTGATGGATAGAGAGGCCTGGCATGCTGTAGTCCATGGGGTCAAAAAGAGTCGGACTTGACTGAGAGACTGAACTGACTAAAGCAGGAAACTCAGCTTCGATCCCTGGGTCAGGAAGATCCCCTGGAGAAGGAAATGGCAACCCACTCCAGTATTCTTGTCTTGGGAATTCCATGGACAGAGGAGCATGGTGGGCTATAGTGCATGGAGTCACAAAGAGTTGGACACAATTTACAGCAACAATAATCTACTATGGGTCTCAATTGGGCATTTAAATTAGGTGCTAAGATTCCTGGTGCTCATAAAAAGCAAAATCACTTAGATCCTGTTTCTTCACTTTCATCTATAAATTGGAACAAAAAATACACCTAAAAGACTGGTCAATCACAAGTACAAACATTTATCATCTGGTGTCTAAGAGTGAATAACTTAATTAAATCTGAATTTATTTCTTGGACACCTGCTCCAGCAAAGTCACTTTGAAAGTTTAAAATTCTATCTTATGTTAAGATGGTTTTTGTTAACCTCTGAGGCAGAGCCATACTGAACTAAAAAAGGGGTTTATTGCCTGCAGTTATCTCATTACCAACGGGGTCTAGAAAGCACATCTCAATATGATTTTATTTTCCTGTGAAGAATTTGAATTTTTTAAAAAGTATTTTCACTATGTCTATGAACCTAGGAAATGTTTGTACAAATGGCAGCAAAGAAAAGTTTGAAAGGGGTGATTGTTGGAACTAGAAAATGTCCCTTTTTGTTGGGAGGCTGAGGACGCTGCATCATCTTCCTTTCAACATGCTTCTGAGAATGGGGTTAATGCTGTCTGAGAAGGTCCCCCAGCTCTGCACTGTTCCTCTCTTGACTGGCCGGAGACTGTGTGACTCTGTTTAATGAGCATGAGATAGCAACCATCACACCAAATTGTTCATCTGTAATTTGAGATTCCTGGAAGAAAAGCACTGCACAGTAGCTTATATTTGACTTTAGTCGAATTTCCCTCAATATGTTGATGACAGAGGAAATCTGTCTCATGCTCTGTCAGGATGGATGGCTTATGCTTTGGAGTTAAATAAGTGTGGCTTCAAAACCCAGGACCGCTACTTGTGAATGGTGAGAATTTGGGCCAACGATTTAACTACACTGAGCCTAATGTTTCTCTCTTACAAAATGATAATAATATTTCATACCCCCACAAGATGCATTGAAAGTGCCTGGCTCATAATTAACTCTAAAAATATTTGTTTCACTTTTGCAGTTTCTTACACATGGCATCAAAACAACCGTGACCTCAGGAACAACGATGAGCTGACAAAGTAATTATTTTATTGTCTTTTCTTTTTCAACTCTCTGCTTTAATAAATTACGAAAAGACCTAGAAAAGATTAAGAACATGTTTTCAAACTAAAATAATATTTTTGTTGATCACAATACTGCTATTAATTATAATAGCATCTTGAACAGTCCTTCATTTTTGCCAACTAGAAAATTCATCAGTTATTTATTGAACAAGAAATGGAAAAGATAACATAATTTTTGAGCTTTCTCTGACTGTTCTTGAGAATGAATGTTTTAGAATTTTTAACCCTGCCACCTAGCAATAAATAACAGAGCACAGACAATATAAGCCAAACAAAGGCAACACTTATGAGTTGTGTTCAAGGCATAGCTTTGACTTGGTCTGGGCTTTTGGTACATAGAATATCTGCTTATATGTAAAAGATGTCTATAGTTCATCTGCATGACTATGTCAGTCCATGTGAAATCCAACAGAAGTCAAAGATCTGCCACTGAGATCATCTCCAGAGAGATAGTCAGGGACTTATGCCCATAGCATAGCAGCAATAGCTTCTAGTTTACCTGGAACTTAGTGGCTCCAGATGGTTCCAAATTCCCCCTAAACTTGAGTCACTACTCTCTAATGAGGAGGCTTTAAGAAAGTGCCACATATTCAGAATAACTTTGATGAGGCTTCCCTTTCTTTGAAACTATTATCCACACATTTGATGAGTGGCATTTGTGGTATAGGCCTGATTTGTGCTAAAAAATCAGCCATGTTATTGTAATTAATTGTGCTTTATATAGATGAACACAATGTCAAGTGTCCAAAGTCTAAAACTGTGTACATGCCACTAGATGTTAGTTTTTGTCTTCAGTAACTTAAGTCGTGTCTGACTCTTTGAGACCCTGAGAACTGCAGCACGCCAGGCTTCCCTCTTAGTTTTACATCTTGCTAGATGCTCAAATACTTATTAATAGATTGTTTTTTCAGACAAACATTTCAAAAGAAATGTTCACCTGGAAATGTAGCCCTAGTCAAACTACAGATGCTGTATAGGAACACATATTTCTTAGTATTGGGACAAAATAGATGTAAAACTGTTTTATTTTTCTTAGGAAGTAAAGGATCCAATTTAAGATGTTTCTCCCAGATGTTTGCTTCATGGAAAGAAGCAAACAGTGACAAGAAAAACCTGAGTCTGTCCAAGATAATCATTATTAAGCAATGTGTCTGGGAATGTGTGCCATAAACCTGAAAAATTAAAACCGTTACCGACATTTCTGTAACTCCTTGCATATTGCCTTTACTGGAAATTTTTTTCTAATTGTTTGCTTTCCATTTCTGTTCATTAGCCTTTTTTTCCTTAGGAAAAAAGGATGAAAGAAGACAAAAAAAACTTTACATTGTCTATTTTTATCTTAATTGCATTTAAATATTTAGAAACCAACTCATCATACCTCCTAACATTCAAAATCCAGTTATTTTCTTCACATTTATTTCATAGTTTTCACTCGGCTGCTCTCTCACCATGTAAATGTACCTTTTCCAGATTTTTCTAGACTCAAT
Organism: Oreotragus oreotragus; assembly: GCA_006410675.1. Lineage (NCBI taxonomy): Eukaryota > Metazoa > Chordata > Mammalia > Artiodactyla > Bovidae > Oreotragus > Oreotragus oreotragus. The sequence continues at coordinate 116,773 of SJYX01013972.1, read as the reverse complement.
CTGTCTAGACTATTAGCTTGAATAATTGCAACTTTTTTGCCCACATCCCTTCCTATGTGGAACTAAATTCAGTAAGATATTCCCCCTGGGTCATGCACCTCAAATTGTTAGTGGGTCTTCAGGATTAATCACATCAGACTCACTGAGGAAGGTCAAAGTGTGAAGCTGAAGCAACACAGAGGGGTGAGCCAGAGACCTTGGCCTTGAAAATCTGGTTCCCTGGCTCCCTGGATGAGAAACACACCAACACCCAGATGGTGGTCCACGAGAAGTCTTCTCTGGGAGAGTTTATGGTCACTTAGATCATCTAAACAAGAGGGGAGGCCTCGGTAGTCCTGGAAGAAATGCCAGCGGTCATGTACCCAGCCCTTATTTGCATAAACAGAAAGTAAGACCTGGACGGGCTGGGAACACACCCCATGAGCAGAACTGGTCCTGAGGTTCCATCTATAACTCCTTGTTCAGTCCAGTGGCTTCACTCAAGGCAACACGGAAGCTCTTAGCAGTGATGCGATCATCAGAAAATTTGACCAGAATGTGGAGTTCTTGAGACCATCAGGGCTGGAAGGACTTGGCAGACAGTGTTTTTGCCTACTAATCATTCATCCACTCTCTCCTCACTCCAGAATCCCAGTTCAGCTGCAGAGAAGTGGACATTTTCTGACCCAAGTCTCCTGTTCCTCTTGCCAGGGAGGGGTCAGCAAGAATGTCAGTCACAACTCCAGTCTGTCAGTCACAACTCCAGTCTGTGACATGTGAGACTTCTGCTAGTTCTGCTGGGGACATTTTCCTCCATCTTAAGATGAATCATAAAATCAGGATGACCTCTTGGTCATCCTCTGGCTTCAGTGTTGTCTGAAGATGGCCCCATCGAACCACATCAGCACCTTACAGTCACAAGGGAGCGGCCTGATGACAAAAGGCAGAAAGAAAAGATGAGGGGAACTTGGCCTCTGATATCTGCAGAGCCACTCAATTAACTTTCCGAGGGACCTGTTCTTCCTCTAAGCTTTTTTATGAGAGAAGATAACTTCTCTTGATTGTTCGGTCATTTGAGTTGAGTTCCGTTGTTCAGATCTGAGTAGGTTCTTTTTTGTTTTCTTTTGAATTTTTCAATTTGTCTTGGAGTATCGCTGATTAACAATGTTGCTATGGTCTCAGGTGAACAGTGAAGGAACTCAGCCATACATATACAGGTATACATTCTCCCCCAAACTCCTCCATCCAGGCTTTGTTTAATTAAATGTTTTGTTGAAAAAGTCACATTGCATAAAACATACTATTTTCACCACGTTTAACTGTTCAGCTCAGTTCAGTTCAGTCTCTCAGTCGTGTCCGACTCTTTGCGACCCATGAATCGCAACACGCCAGGCCTCCCTGTTCATCACCATCTCTTGGAGTTCACTCAGACTCACGTCCATCAAGTCTGTGATGCCATCCAGCCATCTCATCCTCGGTCATTCCCTTCTCCTCCTGCCCCCAATCCTTCCCAGCATCAGAGTCTTTTCCAATGAGTCAACTCTTCACATGAGGTGGCCAAAGTACTGGAGCTTCAGCTTTAGCATCATTCCTTCCAAAGAAATCCCAGGGATGGACTGGTTGGATCTCCTTGCAGTCCAAGGGACTCTCAAGAGTCTTCTCCAACACCACAGTTCTAAAGCATCAATTCTTCAGAGCTCAGCTTTCTTCACAGTCCAACTTTCACATCCATACATGACCACTGGAAAAACCATAGCCTTGACTAGACGGACCTTAGTCGGCAAAGTAATGTCTCTGCTTTTGAATATACTATCTAGGTTGGTCATAACTTTTCTTCCAAGGAGTAAGCGTCTTCTAATTTCATGGCTGCAGTCACCATCTGCAGTGATTTTGGAGCCCCAAAAAATAAAGTCTGACACTGTTTCCACTGTTTCCCCATCTATTTCCCATGAAGTGATGGGACCGGATGCCATGATCTTCGTTTTCTGAATGTTGAGCTTTAAGCCAACTTTTTCGCTCTCCTCCTTCACTTTCATCAAGAGGCTTTTTAGCTCCTCCTCACTTTCTGCCATAAGGGTGGTGTCATCAGCATATCTGAGGTTATTGATATTTCTCCCGGCAATCTTGATTCCAGCTTGTGTTTCTTCCAGTCCAGCGTTTCTCATGATGTACTCTGCATATAAGTTAAATAAGCAGGGAGACAATATACAGCCTTGACGTACTCCTTTTCCTATTTGGAACCAGTCTGTTGTTCCATGTCCAGTTCTAACTGTTGCTTCCTGACCTGCATACAGATTTCTCAAGAGGCAGGTTAGGTGGTCTGGTATTCCCATCTCTTTCAGAATTTTCCACAGTTTATTGTGATCCACACAGTCAAAGGCTTTGGCATAGTCAATAAAGCAGAAATAGATGTTTTTCTGGAACTCTCTTGCTTTTTCCATGATCCAGCGGATGTTGGCAATTTGATCTCTGGTTCCTCTGCCTGTTCTAAAACCAGCTTGAACATCAGGGAGTTCACGGTTCACATATTGCTGAAGCCTGGCTTGGAGAATTTTGAGCATTACTTTACTAGCGTGTGAGATGAGTGCAATTGTGCGGTAGTTTGAGCATTCTTTGGCATTGCCTTTCTTTGGAATTGGAATGAAAACTGACCTTTTCCAGTCCTGTGGCCACTGCTGAGTTTTCCAAATTTGCTGGCATATTGAGTGCAGCACTTTCACAGCATCATCTTCCAGGATTTGAAACAGCTCAACTGGAATTCCATCACCTCCACTAGCTTTGTTCTTAGTGATGCTTTCTAAGGCCCACTTGACTTCACATTCCAAGATGTCTGGCTCTAGATTAGTGATCACATCCTCATGATTATCTGGGTCGTGAAGATCTTTTCTGTACAGTTCTTCTGTGTATTCTTGCCACCTCTTCTTAATATCTTCTGCTTCTGTTAGGTCCATACCATTTCTATCCTTTATCGAGCCCATCTTTGCATGAAATGTTCCCTTGGTATCTCCAATTCTCTTGAAGAGATCTCTAGTCTTTCCCATTCTGTTGTTTTCCTCTATCTCTTTGCATTGATTGCTGAAGAAGGCTTTCTTATCTCTTCTTGCTATTCTTTGGAACTCTGCATTCAGATGCTTATATCTTTTCTTTTCTCCTTTGCTTTTCGCCTCTCTTCTTTTCAGTGCTATTTGTAAGGCTTCTCCAGACAGCCATTTTGCTTTTTTGCATTTCTTTTCCATGGGGATGGTCTTGATCCCTGTCTCCTGTACAATGTCACGAACCTCATTCCATAGTTCATCAGGAACTCTGTCTATCAGATCTAGGCCCTTAAATCTATTTCTCACTTCCACTGTATAATCATAAGGGATTTGATTTAGGTCATACCTGAATGGTCTAGCGGTTTTCCCTACTTTCTTCAATTTAAGTCTGAATTTGGAAATAAGGAGTTCATGATCTGAGCCACAGTCAGCTCCTGGTCTTGTTTTTGTTGACTGTATAGAGCTTCTCCATCTTTGGCTGCAAAGAATATAATCAATCTGATTTCGGTGTTGACCATCTGGTGATGTCCATGTGTAGAGTCTTCTCTTGTGTTGCTGGAAGAGGGTGTTTGCTATGACCAGTGCATTTTCTTGGCAAAACTCTATTAGTCTTTGCCCTGCTTCATTCCGCATTCCAAGGCCAAATTTGCCTGTTACTCCAGGTGTTTCTTGACTTCCTACTTTAGCATTCCAGTCCCCTATAATGAAAAGGACATCTTTTTTGGGTGTTAGTTCTACAAGGTCTTGTAGGTCTTCATAAAACCGTTCAACTTCAGCTTCTTCAGCATTACTGGTTGGGGCATAGACTTGGATAACTGTGATATTGAATGGTTTGCCTTGGAAACGAACAGAGATCATTCTGTCGTTTTTGAGATTGCATCCAAGTACTGCATTTCGGACTCTTTTGTTGACCATGATGGCTACTCCATTTCTTCTGAGGGATTCCTGCCCGCAGTAGTAGATATAATGGTCATCTGAGTTAAATTCACCCATTCCAGTCCATTTTAGTTCGCTGATTCCTAGAATGTCGACGTTCACCCTTGCCATCTCTTGTTTGACCACTTCCAATTTGCCTTGATTCATGGACCTGACATTCCAGGTTCCTATGCAATATTGTTCTTTACAGCATCGGATCTTGCTTCTATCACCAGTCACATGCACAACTGGGTATTGTTTTTGCTTTGGCTCCATCCCTTCATTCTTTCTGGAGTTATTTCTCCACTGATCTCCAGTAGCATATTGGGCACGTAATGACCTGGGGAGATTCTCTTTTGGTATCCTATCATTTTGCCTTTTCATACTACTCATGGGGTTCTCAAGGCAAGAATACTGAAGTGGCTTGCCATTCCCTTCTCCAGTGGACCACGTTCTGTCAGCCCTCTCCACCATGACCCGCCTGTCTTGGGTTGCCCCACAGGCATGGCTTGGTTTCATTGAGTTAGACAAGGTTGTGTTCCTAGTGTGATTAGATTGACTAGTTTTCTGTGAGTATGGTTTCAGTGTGTCTGCCCTCTGATGCCCTCTTGCAACACCTACCATCTTACTTAAGTTTCTCTTACCTTGGGCATGGGGTGTCTGTTCATGGCTGCTCCAGCAAAGCACAGCCGCTGCTCCTTACCTTGGACATGGTTGTACAACACCCATCATCATCCATCTCCCAAATTCTTCACCTTCCTCAACTGAAACTCTGTCCCCATTAAATACTTAATCTCTCTTTCTACTCCCTACCCCTCCATCCCTAGCTTCTGGTATCCATCAGTGTACTTTCTGATTCTATGAATTTGACTATTCTAGGTACTTCGTATAAGTAAATCAAGCAGTATTTTTCTGCACCTACTGTATATTGGAATGCATTTTTAAGGTTAACTTAATAGATGTCCCACAAACAAATTGCACCTTCTTTATTTTCCCTGTGCTATACAGTAGCACAAGTCATCTACTTCATACACAATAGAGTATATACGTGAATAAATTCTTTTACAGGATGTTTCAGCTACTCTGTTCTCTTATGAGACCAGCTATTACATCAACTATTGGCCCAATTTTGGCCAAAGAGTACAAAGTTTCAACTATGCAAGGTGAATACTTCTAGAGATATGATGAACAGTATTGTAACTAGAGTTAACAAGCCTGTATTATATACCTGAAATTTCCTGAGGGTTGATCTTACTTGTTCTCATCACATTAAAAAAAAGACGGGGTAACTGTGAGGTGATGAATATGCTAATTAGCTTGACTGAGAGGATTACTTCACAGTGGATATATATGCATTATCAAAACATGAGGTTGTGCACTTATATATATATATAGCTTTTAAATTACATACAATTTTCATTTGTCAATTATACCTCAATAAACCTGGAAAAAAATATATAATTATTCCACAACATAAAATGAGGCACTCTAAGATAAGAAAAAGAATGAAGGACTAAGAAATTCAAAGTTCCGGTCTTAGGACATTGGAAAGAATGGATTATAATTTACAAGTATAATTTTTGATAAATATGAATTATTTCAACTATTGGGAAAGCAAGCATATTTTCCACTGAATTACTTGAGTGACTGCGTCCCATCTCTGCCTCCCCCACACTGTCAATTTAGGCACAGAAGGATACATACGTCTTTTTAGCAGAATAATTTTACTATGATCAAAATGTAAACATCATATGGCCAAATTTTTTTAAAGAATTCTAAACCATGGATTTATTTCCACAATACTAGCAAAATAAAATATTTCTAGGTGCTACTCCACAGCTAAAAAAAAAAAAAAAAAATGTGTTTCAGAATTCCAGCCTGGAGGCCACAGGCTGACATGATACATTTCTGGAGTGTGTGTCTGAAACATGAGATAAAGTATTGGCTTCTAGTTAAAGTCTCTGCCCCCAAACAGATTGATGGACAGTGAAGCCTGGCATGCTGCGATTCATGGGGTCGCAAAGAGTTGACACGACTGAGTGACTGAACTGAACTGAAGAATTTGTCCATTTCTTCTAAGTTTTCCATTTTATTGGCATAATGTTGCTTGTAGTGGCTTCCCTGATAGATCAGTTGGTAAAGAATCTGCCTGCAATGCAGGAGACCCCAGTTCGATTCCTGGGTTGGGAAGATCCACTGGAGAAGGGATAGGCTACCCACCCACTCCAGTATCCTTGGGCTTCCCTGTGGCTCAGCTGGTAAAGAATCTGCCTGCAATGCAGGAGACCTGGATTCAGTCCCTGGGTTGGGAAGACCCCCTGGAGAGGGGAAAGGCTATCCACGCCAGTATTCTGGCCTAGAAACTGCTTGTGGTAGTCTTGTATGGTCTTTGGATTTCTATAGTGTCAGTTGTAACTACTTTTTCATTCCTAGTTTTATTAATTTGAGCCCTTCACTTTTTTCTTAATAAGTTTGCTGAAATTTTTATCAATTTTATCTTTTCAAAGAAGCAACTTTTAGTTTTATGACTTTTTCATCTAAAACATTTTCCCCACATGTCTTTTACACACTGACATATTTTCCCCCATTTTCTCCTGTGGGCTTCAGTTTGAGTATTTCTATGGTATTTCCTCAAGTTTTCTTATGTTGTATTTTGAAGTTTTATAATTTCCATTTGATTTTCTGTTGAGATTTCCATCTCTTCTTTCTGTTCCTTTTGCTTCTAGTTTCTCTAACTTTAAATTATTTTAAAGTCCTTTTAAAAAAACTCCACTATCTGGCTCAAATGTGGAAATGTTTTTTTAAACTTGATTATTTGATATAATTTTCTCCCTTTTCACATGTCTAGTAACTTTTGTTGCATGCCAGTCACTATATAAAAAAGGAACTATAGAAACTCTAAATGATGTTTTCTTTTCGAAAAATGGATTCCCGTTTTCTTTGTCATATAGATAAGATAGAATTTTAATTCATTTTACTTCCTTAATTCTCTGTCTTAATATGTTTTTTCATTTGCTGTTGGGGAAACATGGTCCAACATAACTTATTATATTCTACCTGAGAACCAAAGTCCCATTTAGTCATCCTTATACTTTCTATGATACAGTGACTGGTATCACTAAATATTTGTTGATTAAGATTTTGATTTGGGAATTATATAAAAATACAGACTATAGTTGAGAACATGTGAGTGGATTTGCTTTGTAGCAGGAATGTTTATTCAAGTTGTATTGTGTTTGTTGTATACATAATGAGTGGCAATCATTCTGCAAAGCACTAGGAATTGAAGGTAACTAAAACAAAAATATCTATCATCAAAAGCTTAGTAGTCATAGATATACCTGTGGCTGATTCATGTTGATGTTTGGCAGAAACCAGCACAATACTGTAAGGCAATTATCCTTCAATTAAAAATAAATAAAATATTTTAAAAACTTAGTGGTTTTAGGGAATGGAGAAAAGACAGGTACATAGATGAGATGCCGTAAGAGAGTTATTGGGTTAGTGCAAGAGGCCATATCAAAGTTGGGGTCCTGAGCTGGATTTGGAAGAATTTCATGGCTTTGAAACTGTTCTTAAGACATAGAATTGACTTGATTTGGTGACAAATTTGATGTGAAGGGTAGGAAAGAAGTTAGTAATGTTTTCTTGAGCAATTTAATTGGATTTGTTAATATGGATTCCAGATTCCACTGGATATATTTGAAGGTAGACTACATAAAAATTTTTGATTATGAAGTTAATGAGAAAGAGCAATTTCTAGGAAAGGGATATGGGTAGGTAGATAGTTAATTTAGTTGTTAGAATGCTTTAAATATATTTACATACCAAAGTCAAGAAGAAAATAAAGAGGAATGATGGAATGAGGGAGTGCTAACTGATGGAGCAAAATCTCAAAGATGACAGAAGGGAATGGTACCAAAATCATGGTCGAAGAAATCAATAGTAGATAGATGATTGATAGATGCTCAAGCAAAGAGTGTAAACCTGGGAAATTCTACTTCATTTTCATTTTTTTACACAGATATTTACACAATCTGGGAATGAAAAAGGTAAAGATCATGGGATTTAGAGAAAATAGTAAATGCATTCATTCTTTTTTTTGTAATTTTATTTTTTCCTTCTTTCTTAAAAAATTTTTTTAAATTTTACTTTACAATATTGTATTGGTTTTGTCATACATTGACATGAATCTGCCATGGGTGTACATGTGTTCCCCATCCTGAACCCCCCTCCCTTAAAACATTTATCAATAGCCAGATACTGTACTAAAAGCTGAGGTAGAAAAATGAGTAAGAAAGCCACTTCAGTGGATTCACAGTAGGGGATAAGGGAGAAGTTATTTAATCTGAACAGATAATTATAATAAATATGGAAAGTGCTAGAACAGAGATCTATCTTTGATCTATGCAAGCATGCGGGAGACATCAAATCTAGCTTGGAGTGGTGCTGGAGTTATTGCATTGAAAAAAATGAAGCTTTCAGTCAGTTCAGTCGCTCAGTCATGTCTGACTCTTTGTGACCCCATGAATCGCAGCACGCCAGGCCTCCCTGTTCATCACCAACTCCTGGAGTTTACTATGTCTTAATAGTAGGAATTAAGGAAGAAAATGGCATTCTTCGTCAATGGCCCTTGAAAAAATTGGAAAGATGAAACATCATAAGTTCGAGAAGGATTCTAAGTATGACATGACAGGAGGGGTTAGAGCAGTTACGGTAGAGAGATAGTGTCAGTTGGACTAAAAAGATTTTGGTTGATAAAGATGTCTTATGATCTGGAGAAAGTTCATCTCCTCAAGAACCAGTAACAGACAGTCCATGGCCCATTCTTTGATTGGGGAGTGTTTGCATTAAGGAAGGGTAAGAGGAGAGATACTGGAGTGTCCTCACACATGCACTCAGGGAGACTGAAAAATTCTTAGGAAAGAGGAGTTTAATGATAGGGCAGAGTCCAGAGGAGGCTGAGGTTTAGGGCTGGGGAGTTCTGACTCTTTGTGACCCCATGAATCGCAGCACGCCAGGCCTCCCTGTTCATCACCAACTCCTGGAGTTTACTATGTCTTAATAGTAGGAATTAAGGAAGAAAATGGCATTCTTCGTCAATGGCCCTTGAAAAAATTGGAAAGATGAAACATCATAACTTCGAGAAGGATTCTAAGTATGACATGACAGGAGGGGTTAGAGCAGTTACGGTAGAGAGATAGTGTCAGTTGGACTAAAAAGATTTTGGTTGATAAAGATGTCTTATGATCTGGAGAAAGTTCATCTCCTCAAGAACCAGTAACAGACAGTCCATGGCCCATTCTTTGATTGGGGAGTGTTTGCATTAAGGAAGGGTAAGAGGAGAGATACTGGAGTGTCCTCACACATGCACTCAGGGAGACTGAAAAATTCTTAGGAAAGAGGAGTTTAATGATAGGGCAGAGTCCAGAGGAGGCTGAGGTTTAGGGCTGGGGAGCAGGTTGTGGGATTCAAGAACATTTGACATTGCTCCTGTGGCAAGGAAGAATAAAGGACTTAGAGTGCTAGGAGCAGTGGTGTCATGTTTAAATTGGCTCAAGAATGGTGGTCTGAGGATATATGTGATAGAGACATGAGTATGAGGGGGAAAGGGTACTTATTAAAAAAAAAAGTAACTGAAGAAATGGGTTCTGGTAACTAGGGTTGCAAAGAGTCAGACAGAACAACTAAGCACACACACACAGCTGAGATGGAAGTGAAATTAAAGGGGCAACTGATAATTGTGAGAATGTGAGAAACAACGAACTGGGATGTCAGTGATATCTAAAGGCTTATGTAGAAGCAGATAGGGAAGGATAAAGCTAAGACTAATGAAGGTTTTAGTCACAGAACAAGAAATTAGAATTGAAGATGAACTTCAGAAGTGGAATAATTCTAGGTGATGGCAAATGTGTTCACAACAGTGAGTTGCTGAAGGGGCCTGGAGATGGTCACCTAAGTTCAGGAGCCAGCCAAAGCTTCTTCATGAGTGTTAAAGTCACCAAAATGATGGCGGGATATGGAGTAAAAAGGAAAGATGTAGGCCAGGTGAATGGAAGAGTGAATGGTGGTTTTTGCTGGGAAAGTGGCTGATCAGAATCACCTGTGTAGATTTTTTCTAACTATACAAGTTTGTCCCCAAAGATCGGGCTGTTATGGGGTTTAATAGAACTTGCTGGCATGGAGAGTGGTGGATTCAGATTTCTGAAGCCTAAAAAGGAAGAGAGTGTTTTTCTCCAGTCTGAAACTGGTATTGGAGAATACCTGTCTCTCTTCTCCCTACAACTCTCATTGCTTGTTCTGTTCATAATCGGGGATTAGAGAATGGTTTGGGGAAGGCAATGGCACCCCACCCCAGTACTCTTGCCTGGAAAATCCAATGGACGGAGGAGCCTGGTGGGCTGCAGTCCATGGGGTCGCTAACAGTCGGACAGACTGAGCGACTTCACTTTCACTTTTCTCTTTCATGCATTGGGGAAGGAAATGGCAACCCACTCCAGTATTCTTGCCTGGAGAATCCCAGGGATGGGGGAGCCTGGTGGGCTGCCGTCTATGGGGTCACACAGAGTCGGACACGACTGAAGTGACTTAGCAGCAGCAGCAGCAGAGAATGGTTAGTGGGCTCTCGAGGGGGTGAGCATAGTAAATGGCTTCCTCAGAAGTTCAGGTTTTAATGAAAAGCATGAGGTGGCAGTAGGGTGAAGGAGTGCTCAGTAATGAGGCTGAGGAGATGTTATAACGGGAACATTAAATTACAAGCCCGTGAATGTGAAAGTCACTCAGTCTTGCCCGACTCTTGCAACCTCATGGACTATAGCTGTCTCTTATACACATCTCCCATTGGAGTCCCCGTGTGCTGTATGAACCCAGTGCATGTTCCTTCTACTGTCTGGTTCATTGCACTTTTCACCGTGGCTCATCTGTGGTTTGTAAATCTTCAGGACCATCTTCTTGCTTAGAAAATGAGGTCCAAACCTTTCCTGTGACCTCAAGACCCTTTATCTTTTGCCTCCTATTGGTTTTTCCAGTCATTTCACTTACACACTCCTTGGGTGGGAACTCTCTCTCCCCAACCAGCCCATGACACCACCCAGGCTCAGGATGAAAATGCCTGCTCTTCCCAGCACCCATCCCCACACCAATCCTGCCCATTCAGCCCAGTTCCTGGTTCCTTGCTGACTTTCTCTGATTGTACAAGTCCCAAGAGTTCTCTTCTACTCAATTCTGTTTGCTATTCAAACCTCTAGCACTTACCAGTATATTCTTATATTGGTATACTGCTGTTTCTATGAATATGTTCTATATTGCCATTTGTATAGCAAAATCGGGGAGACCAGAGTTTGCTTACCTGCACAGAGATTGCTGGGTCAGTAAGGTTTAAACTCCACGAGGAGAGAAGTGTCCCAATACCTAACACAGTGCCTGACGTACATTAAGGACCTTTTCCAATTTTCCGTGCCAAGGAGTAGATCACCCAAACTCAGTGGTAAAAATAGTAAGTCTGATGTGGAGTTGAGAAAAAGGAGGCATGGAGAATAAATCTGAGTTTTCTATCTCAAGGTTTGGGTGCTGATGCCACTCCCAGACCCGGGTACCCCCGCATGGAGTAAGTGCTATGGGGAAAAGAGAAAGGCACCCGACCCATTGTGAGCATCTCTAAGAACACAGTCCTTCTGAGGCAACGAGGTGTGCAGGTGATCACTTTATAACATCTTCCCTCATCACTTCCTCACATTAGAGGAGTCTTGGCATCTGCCACCCACTTTGAGTTTTTCCATCATTCCTGTCCACACCGGGGAGCTGATTAGAAACAGGCACTCCCCAGTTCTACCTCAGCCATGCTGGAATGAACACTGCCCCACCCCAAGGTGAGTTACCTGCACAGTAAGGTCCAGACGCCTTGGACCTCTATTCGCTCATCCTCCGCCCCCCTCTCTGCCTGCATCTGCAGTGACTATTGAAGTCTCAGCCAATCTTCCGTCCCACGGAGTGCTCTGCATTGATCTCTTGGGAAGGAGAGGCGGCTTCTCTTCCGGCCGCTGAGGGTCAGGGGAGGCTCCTGGATGGAGGGGAGCTTGGAGTGAAGATGCTGGGACAACGTGCCCAGTAGTTGTTTCTTCTAAGTCACACTACAGCCCTGGGGGCAAGAGGCTGCGTGCACCCCGAAAGGTGGTCTTCTACCAGGAGCATCTTTGCATCTCCTAGATTTTCTTCCCATGAATCCTTGTATAAGTGAGGCAAAATTAGATGATTCCTTATCATCTTATGTTTGTAGCTCACAGAACACGTGCCTTTATTTCTCTGTATCATCTCCAGTAACATCTCAGTATGGTAGGCTGAAACTTGCTAGCTTCTGTTTTCAGGCAGACCTATCCTTGACTCAGTTTATTGCTGGCGGTGGTGGGGTTTTTTGGGTCTTGTTTTATTTTGCCCTTCTCTTCTCCTTCCTCTTCCTGTGGAGGGATGCATTGCTTCTCACTAAGGAATGACTGTTTTTCTCAATACTGACATGCAGGCCAATGGAATCAGTACAATTATTTTCATTCGACTGTTAGGGGATCAAGTTGTGCCATCTGTTGGGTGGAGCTAGGAATATTGCTTGTCATCCCAGGGGCTAGCTGAGAATGCGGTATGGTCTTCTCTCTTGTGGTAGAGCTGAGAGGGCAGCTGCCCTCTTTCCAAATACCCACAGAAATATCCGGATCTGAGATGCTTTGAATGTCAGTCTTGCTAAGCTTGGTTGTTTAGGCTAGATTGTTATTCTGTTGGGTAGCTGAGAGGACACAGGAAGCTTTGAGCTGGGAGTCTGGCTTACTCCTTCACAAATAATGCAATGAATATAGCAACTTCTCTCTTGGGTGAAAGATCTGGATTTAATAAACGATCTACTACTTGGCTTGCAAGATCCCCACAAATGTCTTATTCCATAGCAAGAATTCCTTGTAATGAGTAGAAAATGGCTCTACATCATTTTAGAGGTTAAGAATCTTTTAAAATAAATAATGACAAGTCCTCAGTGGAGCTGGCATTCTATTTCTTGGCAGCTCATGCCTAACTTATGCCCTTTGTCATTCTAGTGTTTGAAGATAAGGAGTTGTCTAAAAGATAAAAATAAAAAATCCAAAATTTTGATTTTCTTAGTATAATTCTATTTAAGTTATACTGCAAACAATTTCTCTTTCTCTGACACACCTAGCTACTGGAATTTCATGTTGACCTTTATTTTTATTTTTTAAAATTTATTTTAATTGGAGGCTAATTGCTTTACAATATTGTATTGCTTTTGCCAAAACGTTGGCTTAGGATCATTGAAACCAACAGCATTAGAAATAGCTGGCAACTTTAAAAAAGTATAAAACTTATAGCTGATTCACATTGTTGTACAGAAACTAACACAACATTGCAAAGCAATTATCCTTCAATTAAAAAAAAAAAGAGTATAAAGTCTAACCAGCCATCTCCCTACCAGCCACCCACACCCCTCCCCACCCCACCCCCGCTACACACAGCGCAATTCTGCAGAGCCTAGTCAGCTGACTGGGTGGTGATTTAGCATAAGGTCCTACTTCTCAGGTCTGTTTGGACAGAGCCCACTCCCTGGTGCTTAAGCTCTTAGCTCCCTTGCAAATACCTGCTTCGAGGGGGCTGAAGCCGGTGCTGCTTTGGGGCCTAAATTGATTGCTGAAGTTACAGGATTGAAATGCCTCGGGTAAAAAATTCAGTCAAAAGAAAAACATTAAGTCGACAGCTCTGTAAAGCCTGCTGTCTGACAGCCAGGGACGCTCCGGGGATGGAGAAGCTGCAGCAAATAAGGTCAGCGGAATTAACACTCAATTACCCCTGACGATGAAAAGGAGGAAAGGCTATCCAGGGGGGTGCCCCTCCTCAGACAAATTTCTGACTTAGTGGATTTGAGGTTAACCCCTTTCTCTACTCTCACTGTCCGTAAATGAAAGACGGATCAGCCGTTTTCTCTTTCCTGCCCCATTTTCAGCTGTTCTCTTTACTGTCTGTAACTTTTGGTCTCTAAGCACCCCAAATTATATTAATGCTGCTCCTTGGTTTGTGTCAGTTAAAAGATTTATTCTAATCAGAAACCTTTTCGCTGTTCCCCTTTGTCTTTCAGCTGGATTGGCTTTCATAAGGTGCTGAATCCCGTCAGCTTAATGGTCAGTCTTCTTTTATGGATACATATGGATATCTATAAAAAAATACGCGTTTTGCATATGCTCTGAACTTGATCTTAATATAACTGTATTAGACACTGGGTTGAACTTAGGTTTTTTTTTCCTCAACATTGTTTTCCAGTTCCGTTCTTGGTAATGAATCATTTCTTGACCTCTAAATAGTTGTTACTGTTGTTTAGTTGCTAAGTCATGTTCAACTCTGTGACCCCATGGACTGCAGCCCGCCAGGTTCCTCTGTCCATGGGATTTCCCAGGCAAGAATACTCGAGCTGGCTGCCATTTCCTTCTCCAGGGGATCTTACCGACCCAGGGATCAGACCCTTGTTGCCTGCACTGGCAGGCAGATTCTTTAACCACGGAGACACCTGTGAAACCCCTTTCTGAATAGTAGTAGGTACAACCACCATTTGGAAAATATTTTCCCCTTATTTTGCTATTCTAACGAACTCTTTTTAAAGTCTTTATGGAATTGTTTTTTAAATTGTTTTTATGTTTCTGTTTTTTGGTCTTGAGGCATGTGGAGTCTTAGCTCCCCACTGAGGGGTCGAACCCACAGCCCCTGCCTTGCAACATGAAATCTTAATCACTGGACCTTCTGAGAAGTTCCTCTTCTAACAATCTTTATACATTGTCTTTATTGAGTTCTCTGGAGGTATGTATCTGGAAATTCTTGTGTTAAAGGGTGTGTGCTAATACAATTTTACAACGTAGTGCTGGATGGCTCAGCAAAATGATTGTTGTAAATATCTACAGAGTCAGTAACACATGTGAGAGTAATGATTTCTCATCATGCTTGCTGTCATTGGCTATTATCTGAATATTTATTTTTTGTCTTTGTGGCTCTAAATTGATGCCTGTATTTTGGCATTCTCTGGTTACCTACCAGTGAAGACAAGTATATTTCATATCAGTCATCCCATTCCTACTCAGGAAGGTGAGCTTTTAAAGCTGTTGTACATTTTTCTATTAGATGGCTTTTTGTTTTTACTGATTTATAAAAGTTTCTTAAATATTCTGAGTATTAATCTTTTTCTTGATTGTATACATTGGAAACATCTTTTCTCCATCTGTCACCTATCTTTAATTTTGTCTATAGTGTATTTGAAATAGCAATCCACTCCAGTATTCTTGCCTGGAGAACCCCAGGGACAGAGGAGCCTAGTGGGCTGCCGTCTATGGGGTCGCACAGAGTCGGACACGACTGAAGCGACTTAGCAGCAGCTGCAGCAGCCAGTATTCTTGCCTGGAGAATGCCATGGGCAAAGGAGCCTGGCAGGCTATAGTACATGGGGTCACAAAGAGCCGGACATGACTGAGCAACTCTAACTCACTCATAGTGCTTTGAACAAAGCAGAAATCTTTAATTTTGGTGTAATCAGATCTTTCCATTTCCCCCCTTTACAGGTAGTGCTTTTTCTGACATACTTAAAAAAATCTTTCTTAATCCCAGAATCATAAAGCTAGTCTCCTTCTTTCCCCTCCTCACTTTACTTGTTTAATACTGAAGCTTCAAATTAAAAAAATTTTAAGTATAGTTGATTTACAATGTTGTGTTAGTTTTAGGTGTCTAGCAAATGATTCAATGACATACACATAAATCTATTCTTTTTTCATATTTTTTCCCTTATAGGTTATTAAAAGGTGTTGAATATAGTTTCCCGTCCTGTTTGTTTATTTTATGTTCAGTATATATCCTGTAATCCCATATGCCCAGTTTATCACCCACCACTTTCCCCATTGGTAACCATCAGTTTGTTTTCTATGTCTGTGAGACTGTTTCTTTTTTTTGGTAAGTAAGTACATGTGTATCATTTGTTATATTGTTATTCCACATACATGCTATCCTGTGATATTTGTTTTTCTCTGTCTGATTTACTTTACTTAGTAAGATACTCTCCTGGTACATATACTAAGGTTTTGAAGCCATCTGAATTTATTTTTCCGAGTCAAGTGAGAGAGGGATATAATTGCACCTTTTCATTACAATGATCTCATGTCGCCAGCACTACTGAACATGATCGATGTTTCCTCTGCGCGTGTGTGATGCTGCTTCTATCACAACTCAGTTTGGTATGAGACTGGGTCTGTTTTTGAATTCTCCATTCTGTTCCGGTGCTCAGTTTTTTAAAATAACTGGACCAGAAATATAATCTTTTCATCGTTACAGCATGTTCCATGCCTTAATATCTGGTAGAGTCATTTTAACTACATGGCTCTTGTTTTTCAGACTCCAGCTGGAATCCTGGTTGGAGCTGCATTGGTTTAATATGATTCAGGGTAGTTTTTGCCTTTGACGTCTGTACATGTGGAATATACTGTCTCCAAATAGCACAGGGACTCTGCAAAGTTCATTTCAAAAGGTCTAGATTTCTAGAGAAGGAATGAAGTTCTGTGCTAAAGAAAGCTCTCAATTTTGCAATTGAAATCCTGTGATGATGGCTTTGGAAGCCCTTCCCTCATGAGTCCATGTCCAACTGTTTGTGACTCCATGAACTGTAGCACACCAGACTTTTCTGTCCTTGGAATTCTCCAGGTAAGACTACCGAAGTGGGGGTGCCATTCCCTTCTTCAGAGTACCTTCCTGACCCAGGGATAGAACCTGGGTCTCCCGCATTGCAGGCAGATTCTTTACCATCTCATGTTTATTAGACAAACCAACTACTCTTTTATCTTAAAGGGAGTTAATAACTGCTTGGATGATAAGACTTTGGGACATCTGTGTTTTGTAGTAAATAACTCTGTGTATTTTAGTAAAAGATGTTGACACTTTCATGGCTTAATGTTGTCAGATTTGGACGCAGATGTTGGCCCATGTTCTCTGGAGGTCTGGGCTTTGAGTCTCCATTCTACTACCAACTCACAGGTCAGTTAAATGACCTGAGCCTCAGTTTTCTCATTTGTAAAATTAAGACATCAGACAAAGTGGTTTCTATAGTTTCTTTCATCTCTCAAATGGATTTATGAGTCCTTGACAAGTGGGCTGTGGAAGCTGTCAGGTTACACATGAAAGGGTGCCCATGAGTCTGGGTAGTGAGGTGAGTGGTATTAAGTGGGAATATTGTCCCCAAGGAGCAGAGGTGGAGATGAGCTAAAGGGACTTGAGGGGGGTCACTGAAGGACCTAGGAGGCAGAATCATAGCAAAGACATGAACCACATGGAGGGTGAAAGGTAAATTTTTCTCACTGAAATATATCTGAGCTGAAGCTGAAGGTCAGAGAGAGAGATGAGAGTATCAATTGTAGAAAGACCTTAAAATCATTCATATTCATGACATGATTCTTCATAATAATGTGTACCTTCTGTATACTGATGCAGTACAGAGGGAAGTCGTATGTGATCCACCTGATCTTCAGAATCCCATCCTTATATATATGAAGAATTCTTAGCTTTCTTTTGCACATGAGGAAACAGAAGCACAGAAGTTCATATTGTCTATCAGCTTGTCATGGTGGGTCTGGGCTCAGCCTATATGCTTTCTGACTCCAACGTGAAAGTGAAAGTGAAGTCGTTCAGTTGTGTCCGACTCTTAGCGATCCCATGGACTGCAGTCTACCAGGCTCCTCCCTCCATGGGATTCTCCAGGTAAGAGTACTAGAGTGGGTTGCCATTTCCTTCTCCAGGAGATCTTCCCAACCCAGGGATCGAAGGTGCTTGTAATTGCACTTCCTCCCACTACATGGACCAGAGTTTTTGATTTTGCTTTTACTTTAAGATTTTTTCTTTAAAATGTGGACCATTTTTAAAGTCTTTCTTGAATTTGTCACAATATTGCTTCTGTTTTATGTTTTGGCTTTTTGGCCACAAAGCATATGGAATTTTAGCACTCGACCAGGGATCAAACCTGCACCCCTGCATTGGAAGGTGAAGTCTTAACCACTGGACCACCAGGGAAATTCCAGACCAGAGTTTTAATTTAATGATATACGCATTTAAGAAGGGTCTAGGACTTCTGTATCCAGGGTCTCAGAATGAATTATCTTAAACCTGGTGGATTTCTTTGACTGTCTTCAGCAACCAAGGTTCTGATGGAAGCCCCCTGATTAACGAAGAATACTCTCCGACCCCCTTTAAAATATATTTCAGTTTATATTTGCTGTTGAGACAGACCTGCAACTGTCAGGGCTCTCAAATTCCCCTGACCTCCCCAGACCTTCCCACATGGGCAGTAGGAAAGTATTGCAGGGGAAAACAAGCTCCAATGTTGGCCGTGTGTTGCAGCTTCCCGATTTCATGGCATTAGGAGAGTTCATTTTGTCAGCAGAGAACTGACATCGTTTCCAGTTAGGGGCTAAGATGGGCTTCTGTTCTTTAAATAGTATTATGAAAACAGGTGGAGACAGAGCCTAGCAAGGCTTTCCAAGGGTTCAGGAAGCCAGGCTGGGAGCTGGAGATGGACACACCCTGGAGCCTAATGCCAGAGCTTGGGGCTAGTCTGGTGATTCACTGTCCAGGACACACAGAGAGGCCATGTGGGTCTGGGTTTAAGAATGTTCTGATTCCATGTCCCTGGAATGGTAGGGACTCTGTCTGAACTCATGAAAACATTAGATGCCTTCAATTTAAAGTTGAAATTTTGGTTTTCTCTATGATGAAAAAAATTTCATATTTTTCTGCCCTAATTCAAACTCTTTTCTTTTCAATCACATTAATCATTAATATTCTAAGAAAGAATTTCTCAAGAAAATAAAAGAGAAGTAAAGCAAGACAGAGTCTGTAGTTTGCTGCTTTAAGTGTTTCAGTTCAGTTCAGTTCAGTCTCTCAGTCGTGTCGAACTCTTTGCAACCCCATGAACTACAGCACGCCAGGCCTCCCTGCCCATTCCCAACTCCCGGAGTTCACCCAAACCCATGTCCGTTGAGTCGGTGATGCCATCCAACCATCTCATCCTCTGCCGTCCCCTTCTCCTCCTGACCTCAATCTTTTGCAGCATCAGAGTCTTTTCAATTGATTCAGTTCTTCGCATCAGGTGGTCAAAGTATTGGAGTTTCAGCTTCAACATCAGTCCTACCAATGAACACCTAGGACCAATCTCCTTTAGGATGGACTGGTTGGATCTCCTTGCAGTCCAAGGGCCTCTCAAGAGTCTTCTCCAACACCACAGTTCAAAAGCATCAATTCTTCAGCCCTCAGCTTTCTTCACAGTCCAACTTTCACATCCATACATGACCACTGGAAAAACCATAGCCTTGACTAGACAGACCTTTGTTTGCAAAGTAATATCTCTGTGTTTCAATATGCTATCTTGTTTGGTCACAACTTTCCTTCAAAGAAGTAAGCATCTTTTAATTTCATGGCTGCAATCACCAGCTGGAGTGATTTTGTAGCCCCCATAAATAAAGTCAGGCACAGTTTCCACTGTTTCCCTATCTATTTGCCATGAAGTGATGGGACCAGATGCCATGATCTTAGTTTTCTGAATGCTGAGCTTTAAGTCAACATTTTCATTCTCCTCTTTCACCTTCATCGAAGGCTTTTTAGTTCTTCTTCACTTTCTACCATAAGGATGGTGTCATCTGCATGTCTGAAGTTATTGATATTTCTCCCGACAATCTTAATTCCAGCTTGTGTTTCTTCCAGTCCAGCGTTTCTCATGATGTACTCTGCATAGAAGTTAAATAAGCAGGGTGACAATATACAGCCTTGACGTACCCCTTTTCCTATTTGGAACCAGTCTGTTGTTCCATGTCTAGTTCTAACTGTTGCTTCCTGACCTGCATGCAGGTTTCTCAAGAGGCAGATCAAGTGGTCTGGTATTCCCATCTCTTTTAGAATTTTCCACAGTTTATTGTGATCCACACAGTCAAAGGCTTTGGCATAGTCAAGAAAGCAGAAATAGATGTTTTTCTGGAACTCTCTTGCTTTTTCGATGATCCAGCAGATGTTGGCAATTTGATCTCAGGTTCTTGTGCCTTTTCTAAAACCAGCCTGAACATCTGGATGTTCATGGTTCACATATTGCTGAAGCCTGGCTTGGAGAACTTAAAGCATTACTTTACTAGCATGTGAGATGAGTGCAATGGTGTGGTAGTTTGAGCATTCTTTGACATTGCCTTTCTTTGGGATTGGAATGAAAACTGATGTTTTCCAGTCCTGTGGCCACTGCTGAGTTTNATATTGCTGAAGCCTGGCTTGGAGAACTTAAAGCATTACTTTACTAGCATGTGAGATGAGTGCAATGGTGTGGTAGTTTGAGCATTCTTTGACATTGCCTTTCTTTGGGATTGGAATGAAAACTGATGTTTTCCAGTCCTGTGGCCACTGCTGAGTTTTTAAAATTTGCTGGCATATTTAAGTGTTTCAAATTTGTTAAATTGGATAGAATCACTCTCTTGCTTATCTTTATACTGTCAGAATCATGGCTGAAGCCCCCAGGTATCTTAATGGAGAAAAGGAAAGGGGGGTAACATTGCTTCCTGCTATGAAAAAGAGACATATCATGCTGATTACAAAGGGTGCAATTTTATGATATGGTTATATGGGATCTTTCTTTTGGCAAAACTAGACTTTTGGTAGTATGAAAAGGTTTTAAAAATTGCTGATGCCTATCAGCAGAGATTCTGATTTATTGTTATTAAGATACATCAGGTGATTTAAATGCACAACAGGGCTGAGAACTATTCATGCCTTCCTAGACCATCCTGACCTGAAGGTGCTTATTTTGTTAGGATCTTGATATGAAAAGGGGACAGACCCAGCTGGACATTTTTGTCACGCAAAGCTTAGGATGACAGACTTCCCTGGTGGTCCAATGGTTAAAACTCTGTGCTTCCACTACAGGAGGCACGGATTTGATCCTTGGTCACAAGAAGTGGCCAATAAATAAATAATTTACAAAACAAAAAATAGTTAAAAAAAAAAACTTGCTATGAATTTTATTTATTTTTTTAAATTAATGGAACAGATTTAGAATAAAACAAAAATTGAGCAAATAGTATAAAGAATTCACATATATCCCCTGTACAGTAGCTGTACTGCTATTTTCTCAATTATTAGCATCTTACACTAGTATGGTATACTTTTTATAATTCATGAACCAATATTGATACATTTTGATTTACTAAAGACCATAGTTTACTCTGATGTCCTTAGTTTTTATCTAACATTCTTCTTTTGACCTCAGAATCCCATCCAGGATATTGCCTTACATTTAGTCAAGGTTCCTCTTAGCTGTGACAGTGTCTTAGACTTTCCTTATATAAGGTGATCTTGACAGTTTGGAGGAGTATTGGGCAGGTATATTGTCGGATGCCCCTCTATTAGAATTTGTGTAATTGTTTTCCTTACGAGCAGCTTCGGAGTTTAGGTTTTGAGGAGGAAATCACAGAGGTAAAGTACCATTATCATCACATGATATCTTGGGAACATAATATCACAGTGCGTTGACCTTGACCACATGGCTTGAGTAGCATTTGCTAGACTTCTCTTCTTTGAAGTTACTTTTTCCCCACTTCCCAGACTGTAGTCTTTAGAAGGAGGTCATGAGGCACAGCCCACATTTAAGGAGCAGAGAGTTATGCCCCTCAGCTTTAGGATGAAGTATCTACATCATTTGTTTGTTTTTATGCATGAGAAATTGTCTCTATCTCCCCTATTTATTAATTTATTAAATTGTTTGTCTATACCAGGATGGATTTATGGGTATTTATTTTATACTCTGAATTATAATCCAATGCTACCCTATTTTGTTGTTTAAATTGTCCAGTGTTGGGCTTGGGGACCTCTTTCACTTGTCTTCTGTGTTCCTTTGACACAACCTCATCATTGTGGGCTTTTGTTTCTCTTTGCTTTTTTTTTGAGTACTACAAATGCTCTAGGCTCATTTTATATTTTTCCTGTCCCAGTCGTCAAATCAATCATATCTTCAAGGTGCCCTGCTCCCTTTTATTGGAGAATGGTACTAGAATCCAAGATCTGGAAGCTTATAGTTTATCTTCAAAGAAATTTAAATTGCACTGGGTAAAAACTCTAACTTAATCAGCATGATCTGCTAATGTCTTGCTCTGATTAACTAGAATATTTTATTAATTGGCATTAAGTCATTCATACTGTGATGTTTTAGAGGAGAAGATTTGTCTTTAATTGCTCTTCAGTTTATGCCAGGGTGAGTTGTGATATTTGTTTGTGAATGACACTCCCTTCAAACATGTTCAGAAAGTGACACGTGAGCCTGAGTCAGTTATACTTAAGGTTCACTCTATTATTTATTTTTAAGCTTTGTTTCTATATTATTAAAACACTTTTTTTTCTACTCCCACCGTCCCTCCCAACTATGACTCCCAACAATGATGAAGGGGAACTACATGGAGTTCTGAAGGGACCTTTTGGCTACAGAGCTGGAAAATCTGTGGTACTGTTTTTGGCACTTGCCCTATAATTTAGTAAAAAGTGACTTCATTTTAGTCTGACATGTTGCTAGTAGAATTTTTTAATCATTTGGTCATAGCTCTATGAAAATATATATACAGACTTGAAGAAAATATACCAAAATGCTAACTAAGTGTGATATCTGGCTTTCTATGACATATGTGACTTTTCTGTTTCCAGTTTTAATTGAGAAAAACTTTCAAAATTTTAAAAACCTATGCAAACTGTTGTATGTGAGATTGATAACAAGATTTCACTGAACAGCACAAGGAACTATATTCAATATCTTGTGATATACCATACTGAAAAAGAATATATATATATATATATATATACACACAACTGAATCACTGCTGTCCAGAAGAAATTAACAAAACACTGTAAATCAACTATAAATCAGTAAAATAAATTTTTAAAAAATTGTAAGAACCTACTTGCAGATACCCATGAGACCAATGCTGGCTTCCTGTTTTCCGAGGTCCAACCCAGCTGTCCTGCCACTTCCATTATGGGGACCGCCCCGTGATGAAGGAATCTGACTGGTCAGGGAGGCAGAGGCAGCTTTCCCAAGGAAGAGGGCTGTGCATTGTGGTGTCGGGGAGGAGACATTGCTTGGTGAAAAGAGGCATGTTCATTCATGCTGAGTGTGAAGATGATCCTTGANTCACGGCTCTCAAGTACTAAGACCCAACTTAGCTATAGTGCTGTCGAAGAAACCTGAGATTGCTCTTCTATGATGGCAAGAAGCCAAATGAGCAAACAGGTTGAGACTGCACTTAACAAGGGCTACTTTTCTCTGGATGTGAGAGTTGGAGTATAAAGAAAGCTGAGCATCAAAGAATTGATACTTTTGAGCTGTGGTGTTGGAGAAGACTTTTGAGAGTTCCTTGGACTGCAAGGAGATCTAACCAGTGCATCCTAAAGAAAATCAGTCCTGAATATTCACTGGAAGGACTGACGCTGAAGCTGAAACTGCAATACTTTGGCCACCTAACGTGAAGGACCAATGCATTGGAAAAGACCCTAATGCTGGGAAAGATTGAAGGTGGGAGGAGAGAAGGGGATGACAGAGGATGAGATGACTGGAAGGCCTCACCGACTCGATGGACATGAGTCTGAGTAAGCTCCGGGAGTTGGTGATGGACAGAGAAGCCTGGCGTGCTGCAGTCCATGGGGTAGCAAAGAATCAGACATGACTGAGCGACTGAACTGAACTGAACTTTTCTCTGCATCACCAACATCATGAAAACCCCAGCAAAACCATAAACCCATGTGCACTGACTGGATATTTTAATCACAATGATTATACAATGAAAACAAGTTCCAGTTTAAAGACTCCCCATCATTACTATCTTAGTCATCATTNACTGAGCGACTGAACTGAACTGAACTTTTCTCTGCATCACCAACATCATGAAAACCCCAGCAAAACCATAAACCCATGTGCACTGACTGGATATTTTAATCACAATGATTATACAATGAAAACAAGTTCCAGTTTAAAGACTCCCCATCATTACTATCTTAGTCATCATTTATCCAGGTGATGTCAAGACAGAGGCAAAAGTGAGCTTCACTTACAAGTTTTAAATATTTGATTTAACTACAAACTTAGACACATGCTACTTCTGCTCAAGATATGTTTTATAAATTTAAATCAAAATTCTGTCACGTCAGTAAAATAGCGATTAAAGATATACTCTTGTGTAAGAAAATGAACAAAAAATGATAATCTAAAACTAGAAATTAATCTTTTTAGTATTACAAGTTTGTTTGATTCATAAAAAGGATTTTTCTAGGATTTGTTCAAATAAAAAATCACCCATATGTGATTAGTGTTTAGATGCCACTCATTCACTTATGCTTAAGGGTAGAACAACTGCGGTGGGTGCAGCAGAGCTCGGAAATGATTATGAACCNTGGAGAAGGAAATGGCAACCCACTCTAGTACTCTTACCTGGAGAATCCCATGGAGGGAGGAGCCTGGTAGACTGCAGTCCATGGGATCGCTAAGAGTCGGACACAACTGAACGACTTCACTTTCACTTTCACGTTGGAGTCAGAAAGCATATAGGCTGAGCCCAGACCCACCATGACAAGCTGATAGACAATATGAACTTCTGTGCTTCTGTTTCCTCATGTGCAAAAGAAAGCTAAGAATTCTTCATATATATAAGGATGGGATTCTGAAGATCAGGTGGATCACATACGACTTCCCTCTGTACTGCATCAGTATACAGAAGGTACACATTATTATGAAGAATCATGTCATGAATATGAATGATTTTAAGGTCTTTCTACAATTGATACTCTCATCTCTCTCTCTGACCTTCAGCTTCAGCTCAGATATATTTCAGTGAGAAAAATTTACCTTTCACCCTCCATGTGGTTCATGTCTTTGCTATGATTCTGCCTCCTAGGTCCTTCAGTGACCCCCCTCAAGTCCCTTTAGCTCATCTCCACCTCTGCTCCTTGGGGACAATATTCCCACTTAATACCACTCACCTCACTACCCAGACTCATGGGCACCCTTTCATGTGTAACCTGACAGCTTCCACAGCCCACTTGTCAAGGACTCATAAATCCATTTGAGAGATGAAAGAAACTATAGAAACCACTTTGTCTGATGTCTTAATTTTACAAATGAGAAAACTGAGGCTCAGGTCATTTAACTGACCTGTGAGTTGGTAGTAGAATGGAGACTCAAAGCCCAGACCTCCAGAGAACATGGGCCAACATCTGCGTCCAAATCTGACAACATTAAGCCATGAAAGTGTCAACATCTTTTACTAAAATACACAGAGTTATTTACTACAAAACACAGATGTCCCAAAGTCTTATCATCCAAGCAGTTATTAACTCCCTTTAAGATAAAAGAGTAGTTGGTTTGTCTAATAAACATGAGATGGTAAAGAATCTGCCTGCAATGCGGGAGACCCAGGTTCTATCCCTGGGTCAGGAAGGTACTCTGAAGAAGGGAATGGCACCCCCACTTCGGTAGTCTTACCTGGAGAATTCCAAGGACAGAAAAGTCTGGTGTGCTACAGTTCATGGAGTCACAAACAGTTGGACATGGACTCATGAGGGAAGGGCTTCCAAAGCCATCATCACAGGATTTCAATTGCAAAATTGAGAGCTTTCTTTAGCACAGAACTTCATTCCTTCTCTAGAAATCTAGACCTTTTGAAATGAACTTTGCAGAGTCCCTGTGCTATTTGGAGACAGTATATTCCACATGTACAGACGTCAAAGGCAAAAACTACCCTGAATCATATTAAACCAATGCAGCTCCAACCAGGATTCCAGCTGGAGTCTGAAAAACAAGAGCCATGTAGTTAAAATGACTCTACCAGATATTAAGGCATGGAACATGCTGTAACGATGAAAAGATTATATTTCTGGTCCAGTTATTTTAAAAAACTGAGCACCGGAACAGAATGGAGAATTCAAAAACAGACCCAGTCTCATACCAAACTGAGTTGTGATAGAAGCAGCATCACACACGCGCAGAGGAAACATCGATCATGTTCAGTAGTGCTGGCGACATGAGATCATTGTAATGAAAAGGTGCAATTATATCCCTCTCTCACTTGACTCGGAAAAATAAATTCAGATGGCTTCAAAACCTTAGTATATGTACCAGGAGAGTATCTTACTAAGTAAAGTAAATCAGACAGAGAAAAACAAATATCACAGGATAGCATGTATGTGGAATAACAATATAACAAATGATACACATGTACTTACTTACCAAAAAAAAGAAACAGTCTCACAGACATAGAAAACAAACTGATGGTTACCAATGGGGAAAGTGGTGGGTGATAAACTGGGCATATGGGATTACAGGATATATACTGAACATAAAATAAACAAACAGGACGGGAAACTATATTCAACACCTTTTAATAACCTATAAGGGAAAAAATATGAAAAAAGAATAGATTTATGTGTATGTCATTGAATCATTTGCTAGACACCTAAAACTAACACAACATTGTAAATCAACTATACTTAAAATTTTTTTAATTTGAAGCTTCAGTATTAAACAAGTAAAGTGAGGAGGGGAAAGAAGGAGACTAGCTTTATGATTCTGGGATTAAGAAAGATTTTTTTAAGTATGTCAGAAAAAGCACTACCTGTAAAGGGGGGAAATGGAAAGATCTGATTACACCAAAATTAAAGATTTCTGCTTTGTTCAATACACTATGAGTGAGTTAGAGTTGCTCAGTCATGTCTGGCTCTTTGTGACCCCATGTACTATAGCCTGCCAGGCTCCTTTGCCCATGGCATTCTCCAGGCAAGAATACTGGCTGCTGCAGCTGCTGCTAAGTCGCTTCAGTCGTGTCCGACTCTGTGCGACCCCATAGACGGCAGCCCACTAGGNAGTCATGTCTGGCTCTTTGTGACCCCATGTACTATAGCCTGCCAGGCTCCTTTGCCCATGGCATTCTCCAGGCAAGAATACTGGCTGCTGCAGCTGCTGCTAAGTCGCTTCAGTCGTGTCCGACTCTGTGCGACCCCATAGACGGCAGCCCACTAGGCTCCTCTGTCCCTGGGGTTCTCCAGGCAAGAATACTGGAGTGGATTGCTATTTCAAATACACTATAGACAAAATTAAAGATAGGTGACAGATGGAGAAAAGATGTTTCCAATGTATACAATCAAGAAAAAGATTAATACTCAGAATATTTAAGAAACTTTTATAAATCAGTAAAAACAAAAAGCCATCTAATAGAAAAATGTACAACAGCTTTAAAAGCTCACCTTCCTGAGTAGGAATGGGATGACTGATATGAAATATACTTGTCTTCACTGGTAGGTAACCAGAGAATGCCAAAATACAGGCATCAATTTAGAGCCACAAAGACAAAAAATAAATATTCAGATAATAGCCAATGACAGCAAGCATGATGAGAAATCATTACTCTCACATGTGTTACTGACTCTGTAGATATTTACAACAATCATTTTGCTGAGCCATCCAGCACTACGTTGTAAAATTGTATTAGCACACACCCTTTAACACAAGAATTTCCAGATACATACCTCCAGAGAACTCAATAAAGACAATGTATAAAGATTGTTAGAAGAGGAACTTCTCAGAAGGTCCAGTGATTAAGATTTCATGTTGCAAGGCAGGGGCTGTGGGTTCGACCCCTCAGTGGGGAGCTAAGACTCCACATGCCTCAAGACCAAAAAACAGAAACATAAAAACAATTTAAAAAACAATTCCATAAAGACTTTAAAAAGAGTTCGTTAGAATAGCAAAATAAGGGGAAAATATTTTCCAAATGGTGGTTGTACCTACTACTATTCAGAAAGGGGTTTCACAGGTGTCTCCGTGGTTAAAGAATCTGCCTGCCAGTGCAGGCAACAAGGGTCTGATCCCTGGGTCGGTAAGATCCCCTGGAGAAGGAAATGGCAGCCAGCTCGAGTATTCTTGCCTGGGAAATCCCATGGACAGAGGAACCTGGCGGGCTGCAGTCCATGGGGTCACAGAGTTGAACATGACTTAGCAACTAAACAACAGTAACAACTATTTAGAGGTCAAGAAATGATTCATTACCAAGAACGGAACTGGAAAACAATGTTGAGGAAAAAAAAACCTAAGTTCAACCCAGTGTCTAATACAGTTATATTAAGATCAAGTTCAGAGCATATGCAAAACGCGTATTTTTTTATAGATATCCATATGTATCCATAAAAGAAGACTGACCATTAAGCTGACGGGATTCAGCACCTTATGAAAGCCAATCCAGCTGAAAGACAAAGGGGAACAGCGAAAAGGTTTCTGATTAGAATAAATCTTTTAACTGACACAAACCAAGGAGCAGCATTAATATAATTTGGGGTGCTTAGAGACCAAAAGTTACAGACAGTAAAGAGAACAGCTGAAAATGGGGCAGGAAAGAGAAAACGGCTGATCCGTCTTTCATTTACGGACAGTGAGAGTAGAGAAAGGGGTTAACCTCAAATCCACTAAGTCAGAAATTTGTCTGAGGAGGGGCACCCCCCTGGATAGCCTTTCCTCCTTTTCATCGTCAGGGGTAATTGAGTGTTAATTCCGCTGACCTTATTTGCTGCAGCTTCTCCATCCCCGGAGCGTCCCTGGCTGTCAGACAGCAGGCTTTACAGAGCTGTCGACTTAATGTTTTTCTTTTGACTGAATTTTTTACCCGAGGCATTTCAATCCTGTAACTTCAGCAATCAATTTAGGCCCCAAAGCAGCACCGGCTTCAGCCCCCTCGAAGCAGGTATTTGCAAGGGAGCTAAGAGCTTAAGCACCAGGGAGTGGGCTCTGTCCAAACAGACCTGAGAAGTAGGACCTTATGCTAAATCACCACCCAGTCAGCTGACTAGGCTCTGCAGAATTGCGCTGTGTGTAGCGGGGGTGGGGTGGGGAGGGGTGTGGGTGGCTGGTAGGGAGATGGCTGGTTAGACTTTATACTCTTTTTTTTTTTAATTGAAGGATAATTGCTTTGCAATGTTGTGTTAGTTTCTGTACAACAATGTGAATCAGCTATAAGTTTTATACTTTTTTAAAGTTGCCAGCTATTTCTAATGCTGTTGGTTTCAATGATCCTAAGCCAACGTTTTGGCAAAAGCAATACAATATTGTAAAGCAATTAGCCTCCAATTAAAATAAATTTTAAAAAATAAAAATAAAGGTCAACATGAAATTCCAGTAGCTAGGTGTGTCAGAGAAAGAGAAATTGTTTGCAGTATAACTTAAATAGAATTATACTAAGAAAATCAAAATTTTGGATTTTTTATTTTTATCTTTTAGACAACTCCTTATCTTCAAACACTAGAATGACAAAGGGCATAAGTTAGGCATGAGCTGCCAAGAAATAGAATGCCAGCTCCACTGAGGACTTGTCATTATTTATTTTAAAAGATTCTTAACCTCTAAAATGATGTAGAGCCATTTTCTACTCATTACAAGGAATTCTTGCTATGGAATAAGACATTTGTGGGGATCTTGCAAGCCAAGTAGTAGATCGTTTATTAAATCCAGATCTTTCACCCAAGAGAGAAGTTGCTATATTCATTGCATTATTTGTGAAGGAGTAAGCCAGACTCCCAGCTCAAAGCTTCCTGTGTCCTCTCAGCTACCCAACAGAATAACAATCTAGCCTAAACAACCAAGCTTAGCAAGACTGACATTCAAAGCATCTCAGATCCGGATATTTCTGTGGGTATTTGGAAAGAGGGCAGCTGCCCTCTCAGCTCTACCACAAGAGAGAAGACCATACCGCATTCTCAGCTAGCCCCTGGGATGACAAGCAATATTCCTAGCTCCACCCAACAGATGGCACAACTTGATCCCCTAACAGTCGAATGAAAATAATTGTACTGATTCCATTGGCCTGCATGTCAGTATTGAGAAAAACAGTCATTCCTTAGTGAGAAGCAATGCATCCCTCCACAGGAAGAGGAAGGAGAAGAGAAGGGCAAAATAAAACAAGACCCAAAAAACCCCACCACCGCCAGCAATAAACTGAGTCAAGGATAGGTCTGCCTGAAAACAGAAGCTAGCAAGTTTCAGCCTACCATACTGAGATGTTACTGGAGATGATACAGAGAAATAAAGGCACGTGTTCTGTGAGCTACAAACATAAGATGATAAGGAATCATCTAATTTTGCCTCACTTATACAAGGATTCATGGGAAGAAAATCTAGGAGATGCAAAGATGCTCCTGGTAGAAGACCACCTTTCGGGGTGCACGCAGCCTCTTGCCCCCAGGGCTGTAGTGTGACTTAGAAGAAACAACTACTGGGCACGTTGTCCCAGCATCTTCACTCCAAGCTCCCCTCCATCCAGGAGCCTCCCCTGACCCTCAGCGGCCGGAAGAGAAGCCGCCTCTCCTTCCCAAGAGATCAATGCAGAGCACTCCGTGGGACGGAAGATTGGCTGAGACTTCAATAGTCACTGCAGATGCAGGCAGAGAGGGGGGCGGAGGATGAGCGAATAGAGGTCCAAGGCGTCTGGACCTTACTGTGCAGGTAACTCACCTTGGGGTGGGGCAGTGTTCATTCCAGCATGGCTGAGGTAGAACTGGGGAGTGCCTGTTTCTAATCAGCTCCCCGGTGTGGACAGGAATGATGGAAAAACTCAAAGTGGGTGGCAGATGCCAAGACTCCTCTAATGTGAGGAAGTGATGAGGGAAGATGTTATAAAGTGATCACCTGCACACCTCGTTGCCTCAGAAGGACTGTGTTCTTAGAGATGCTCACAATGGGTCGGGTGCCTTTCTCTTTTCCCCATAGCACTTACTCCATGCGGGGGTACCCGGGTCTGGGAGTGGCATCAGCACCCAAACCTTGAGATAGAAAACTCAGATTTATTCTCCATGCCTCCTTTTTCTCAACTCCACATCAGACTTACTATTTTTACCACTGAGTTTGGGTGATCTACTCCTTGGCACGGAAAATTGGAAAAGGTCCTTAATGTACGTCAGGCACTGTGTTAGGTATTGGGACACTTCTCTCCTCGTGGAGTTTAAACCTTACTGACCCAGCAATCTCTGTGCAGGTAAGCAAACTCTGGTCTCCCCGATTTTGCTATACAAATGGCAATATAGAACATATTCATAGAAACAGCAGTATACCAATATAAGAATATACTGGTAAGTGCTAGAGGTTTGAATAGCAAACAGAATTGAGTAGAAGAGAACTCTTGGGACTTGTACAATCAGAGAAAGTCAGCAAGGAACCAGGAACTGGGCTGAATGGGCAGGATTGGTGTGGGGATGGGTGCTGGGAAGAGCAGGCATTTTCATCCTGAGCCTGGGTGGTGTCATGGGCTGGTTGGGGAGAGAGAGTTCCCACCCAAGGAGTGTGTAAGTGAAATGACTGGAAAAACCAATAGGAGGCAAAAGATAAAGGGTCTTGAGGTCACAGGAAAGGTTTGGACCTCATTTTCTAAGCAAGAAGATGGTCCTGAAGATTTACAAACCACAGATGAGCCACGGTGAAAAGTGCAATGAACCAGACAG
Source organism: Oreotragus oreotragus (assembly GCA_006410675.1). NCBI lineage: Eukaryota > Metazoa > Chordata > Mammalia > Artiodactyla > Bovidae > Oreotragus > Oreotragus oreotragus. Next base: position 85,292 of record SJYX01013972.1, on the reverse strand, counting down.
TAGAAGGAACATGCACTGGGTTCATACAGCACACGGGGACTCCAATGGGGCATTCTGAAATAATGTTCAAGCAGATAAAGAAGGGTCTTTCACTCCATGTTACCCCCTCTCTCCTGCCCCAGTTCTTCCAAAATGTCATTTCCTGCCTCTCCTGTCTGTTTCAGCATTTTCTTTCTTTTTTCTTAGATTTGATTTGATTTTTTTTTTTTTTTAACTTGGCCACACCATGCAGCATGTGGGATCTTAGTTCCCTGACCAGGGATCGAACTTGAGGCCCCTGAGTTGGAAGTGTAGTGTCTTACCCACTGGACTGCCAGGGAAGTTCCTGTTTCAGCACTTTCGGGCCTCCAAAGCCATGATCTTCTCTTCCTGACCCACATTACCTGTGCTGGGCCCAGTGACGGAAATGCTGCCTGGCAGCTGGCAACCCAATGGGTGGGCGCCTGCCATCGCAAGGCCCTGGCAGCTGCTTCCTGGTGATATGAGGGCTTCTCCATTCCTGTTATTTGCTTTGCCTGTTTGATCCTTCATGCTCTACATGCTAGCATTAGTTCACCAGTGACTGCTAAGTTTTACCCTCAAGTGAGCCCTGCCTGTGAAGACAGTCAAGTGTCCCTGAAGCAGAAACATTCCTGGCTTCTGGAAGAGATGCTCTGTAGTGACAATTGTGCGGTGCTTTCCTCTTCAAAGTCCTCCACAAGTATTACCTAATTAACCCTCCCCCAAATACCTGGAAAGCTGGGAAGCATCTCTGAACCTGGTTTCAAGAGAAGAGATAAGAAGCTGAAACCCTCCACCAGAAAGGCTCAGCTCGATGCCCAAACTGGCAAGTAAGAACCTGGCCTCCCCATCACAGAGCCAAGGAAGAGACTCAACAGCAAAGTGTTCCATTTATTGCCAGGATCACAGGTAGCACCCCCTTGTAAGTCTCAGCAGAGCATCGGGAAGGCAGTGCATATTCATACAGGAGGCAGGGTGTCGAGTGCTGGATTTAGGAGACTAGTGTAGGAACTCTCTGTACTCTGAACCCCTCTTCTGTCAAAGGAGCCTTATTAGTCTGTGATTCCCATCACATAACAACACTAAAACGATTCACGCAAAGAGTGCTCAGAAAATGAACTCGAAAGAGGTCCTACAATATGGATCAGTTTAGCAGCTGGGGAAAAAAATCTTAACTAGGTGAGTCCTCATCTTCCTTTTTTATGAAATTTCTACCTCTTCTGCCACGTCCCCACCGACAACAATGTCCATCGTTACCTCTCTGAGCAATGTCCTTGGGATCTCTCTACCTCTCCCCCATCAAAGCCACTTCAGAAACAGCCTCACTGCTGCCAAGTTTAGAAGAGAATTAAAGCTAAATGTAAGCCATCCGGGGAGACTCTGCATTTCAACAGGGGACACATGCCTCTGGGGTTCCAGTCACTGGGAACTAACCTGCAGAGGCTTCTGGGTGATGAGACCTTGACGCCATACACCTTTGAGTTGTTGTCGTTGTGTTGTGTGGAACCTTTGTGTTGTTCAGTCGTGTTCGACTCTGCAACCCCATGGACTGCAGCACGCCAGGCTTCCCTGTCCTTCACCGTCTCCTGGAGTTTGCTCAAACTCAAGTCCACTGAGTCAGTGACGCCATTCAACCACCTCAGCCTCTACTGTCCCCTTCTCTTCCTGTCCTCAATCTTTCCCAGCATCAGGCTTTTTGCATCAGGTGGCAAAAGTATTGGAACTTCAGCATCAGTCCTTCTGATGAATATTTAGGGTTAATTTCCTTTAGGATTGACTGTTTTGAACTCCTTGCTCTCCAAGGGACTCTCAAGAGTCTTCTCCAGCACCACAGTTTGAAAGCTCACATTTGTACTTGACTACTGGAAAAAACATAGCTTTGACTAGACAGACCCTTGTTTACAAAATTCTATCTCTGCCTTTTAATATGCTGTCTAAGTTTGTCATAGTTTTTCTTCCAAGGAACAAGCGTCTTTTAATTTCATGGCTGCAGTCACCTTCCATGGGGATTTGGGAACCCAAGAAAATAAAGTCTGTCAATGTTTCCACTTTTTCCCCAACTACTTGAGTGCTTAGTTGGATCCAAGCCCTGTTGTAAAGGAAGCCTGGTGCTGTGGTTAGGAGTATGGCCCCTTGGGCCTCCTACCACCAAGACACTGCTTCATCTCTCTGTGCCTGTTTCTTCTCAAAAATGGGAATAGTAACTTATCCCCTGAACGTGCTATAATGCCACCATAAATTAATGCACATACAGTGCATAGCATAATGCCAGCACTAATAAACATCAAAATATAGCTTGGTTTTTATTAAAGATTTTTTTGATGCAGACCATTTTTTTAAAGTCTTTATTGAATTTGTTACAGTATTGCTTCTGTTTTATGTTTTGGCCACAGACATATGGGATCTTAGGCATATTTGGGCATATGGGATCTTAGCTCCCCAACCAGGGATCGAACCTGCACCCCCTGCCCTGGAAGGAAGACTGGTGGTTAAGTCTCCAGCTTGGATAATGATGGGCACTCTACTTGCAGTAACAAGTGTGTATTACACAGTTTGGGCATGGGCACTAGTTCCAGTCCCACTCACAGACAGAAACTGAGCACAGGAGTGAGCACACAACTTGGCCACCCATTTGGTCAGCAGGGGAGCTGGGCCCTCACCTAGCAACAGGGCTGGTCCTTACCCCACGCTGTGCTGCCCCAGCCTCGCTGGGCTGCCCCAGCTTTGCCGTGCACCAGGGCCCTGGGAGACGTGGGAGACGGGCACCAGGCAGCCACTTGGGCTGGGTGAGAGGAACTTGAGTTCAAGCCATGCCTCCACAGCAAATACACCAAGGAAGCTCTCTCTTCCTCCTATCTTGGTATCTCCATCTTTAACACAGACACAAGCCACCACTGCAGGTGGCCAGGAAGATCAAATAACTGGGCAAGGGGTTTTGAAAATTCTCAAGGGCTCTCTTTTGAAATTTAATGGATATTTATGATCCACTGGGACTTCCCTGGTGGCTTAGACTAAAGCCTCTGCCTACAATGCGGGAGACCTGGGTTCGATTCCTGGGTCGGGAAGATCCCCTGGAGAAGGAAATGGCAATCCACTCCAGTACTATTGCTTGGAAAATCCCATGGACAGAGGAACCTGGTAGGCTACAGTCCATGGGGTCGCAAAGAGTCGGACACAGTGGAGCCCCTGCAGGACGAGGGGCTGAAAGGCCATGGAGGTCACTTGTGCTGCCAGGGGTCCTTGTTCATGGAAGCAAACAGCTGTTAGACAAACCTGGTCAGAGCTGGGCCCAAGATCAACCCCACACTGCAAATTCTACTGTGGGTCCCAGAGTGCAGAACTTCCCCAGGCCTTGTAACTGAGAACCTACCCCATTGCAGACACCTGTGAAGCTGACCTTCACTTCCTCCCAAGAGCCCCTCCCAGGCCAGGCATCCCCTGGGAAGGCCCTTGGACTGTGGCCCCTGGAGGTCCCAAAGGTGTCAACATGAGAGGTGGACCCTACAGCGTCTGCAGGCCCCTGTGTCCTTGGCCCCCAGCACGGGGGTTGATCAGCCCTGCTGCACTGTCTGTTTTAGGCCAGATGCACACTGAGGTCCTCAAGGCACATGGACTGTCCAGGTCAGCACCCAGCTGTGGGGTCTGGAGAGAATGCACCAATCGGGCCTTTGTAGAAATTCACTTGGTTACCCAATGTTCTCAGTGTGCAGACTTTTAAATCCCCAAAGGCAAGTGACCCACAGTGCTATGGGATGTTAAGGGTATGCAAACGCATTTTCAAATGACTACATTCTTTGATGGGAGCAAATTTGCTTTCACAGCTAATCGGAAGAATTCCTTTTAAAAATGGTTACTTTTTCATCCTGTGTTTTGGTTAACAAAAGCCACCAACCCCGGCTCCTGAATGAGAACAAAGGACAAAGGGCAGCCGTGAGAAGACAGTATCCAGCCTGAAGTTGGGGTCCCTCGTCCACCTGCAGCCACCCCGGGGTGTGACGAGCTAAGGCGACAGGGTCCAGGGGTTGATGACATTGCAGCTCCCAGCTGCTCTGGGGTCTTCACACCATCAAGTTGCTCACTGGCTCCTCTGAATGCTATTTCCTGTGTTCACAGCTTGATTTTGCTGCAATTTGCACGTATTTTACCACTCGTGAGTAATGCCCCATTCATATCTGTCACAAGCCACTCAAAGGCAAAGGTGAATGATTTGCCCAAACTTGTATACATTTTCTGACACCTATTTCCCACTGTTTTTCTGCCTGCCAACCCCAGCTCAGGGTCTGTGTCTTTTGTCACAGTATCACCATTTAACCATATCAGCTATGCTCTGCGTGCCCAGCTCTCTAGCAAGTGAACAGAAGCATAATGTTCCTGCCATGTTGATTTAGCGTCTAAGCTGAGAGATCAAGAGAAGAAACAAACAGTAGAAGGCTATGTCCCTATCCCGCTGAGGTCAGACCATGGTAAAACTCGGTCTGATGTCTTCCCTGAACACTCCCCCTACAGCTGCTTCTCTAAGGGAGAGGACTCTGGGGAGAGGTTTAAATTTTTTTTTTTTCCTGAAATAATATTACCACTTATTTGGGACATCTCCTTAAACAGTCTCCTGGTCTCAGTAGCCTTGTTTATCCACCCTAAGTCACAACTCTGGTCCCCTTTGGTCTTCTACCCTTATTCCATCCTCCAAGGAGAGTATTCCTCTGACACAATTTTATTTGAAATTGCATCAAGAAGAATAAAATACCTAGAGATAAATTTAAGTAAAGACAGGAATGACTTGTACATGGGAAACTGTAAGACACTGATGAACGAAACTGAAGAAGTCACAAATACATGGAAAGATATTCCATGCTTACAGTTTGAAAGAATTAAAGCTGTTTTGTTTTTTTTTTTCAAAGTCAGCATCAACCAAAACAATTTACCATATCAATGTAATCCCTATCAAACTTCCAACAGAATTTCTCACAGAAATAGGACAAACAATCCTAAGATTTACATGGACCCACACAACACCCCGAACAGCCAAAGAAACTAAAAAAAAAAAAAAAAAAAAAGAACAAAGTTGGCAACATCATGCTTCCTGGCTTCAAACTGTATTATAAAGCTATAGTAACCAAAACAGAATGGCAAAAACAGACACATAGAAGAGAGACCAGAAGTAAAACCACACCTATATGTTCAATTAATTTTTAACAAAAGAGCCAAGATTGTATAATAGGGAAAGGGCAGCCTCTTCAATAAATAGTGTTGGGAAAACTAGACAGCCACATGCAAAAGAATGCAACTGGGCCACTCTCTTGCACCATACACAAAAATCAACTCAAAATAGATTAAAAACTTGAACATAAGACCTGACACCATGAAACCCCGTAGAGAAAACCTATTGGGTAAGCTCCTTGACATGCAACTTGGTGATAACAGTTTGAATTTGACCCCAAAACCAAAGGCAGCAAAAGCCAAAATAATCAAGTGGGACTACATTAAACTAAAAAGCTTCTGTACAACAAAGGAAACTATCAACAAAATGAAAAGGCAACCTATAGAATGGGAGAAAATATCTGAAAATCATCTATATGGTAAGGAGTCAATATCCAAAATAGATCAAGAACTTACATAACGCATAGCATAAAATCCAATTACAAAGTAGGCAGAGGATCTGAATAGACATTTTTTAAAATAAAACAAATAAGTGGCCAACAGATACATAAAAGGGTGCCCAATATCACTAACCATGAGGAAAAAGCAAATCAAAAGCACAATGAGACATCACCTCACATCTATTAGAATGGCAATTATCAAAAAGAGGAGAAATAACAAGTCTTGTGAAGAAGAACTAAAGACCCTCCTGATGAAAGAGGAGAGTGAAAAAGTTGGCTTAAACCTCAACATTCAGAAAACTAAGATCATGGCATCTGGTCCCATCACTTCATGGCAAATAGATGGGGAAACAGTGGAAACAGTGGCTGACTTTATTTTTCTGGGCTCCAAAATCACTGCAGATAGTGATTGCAGCCATGAAATAAAACAATGCTTACTTCTTGGGAGGAAAGTTATGACCAACCTGCTGCTGCTGCTAAGTTGCTTCAGTCGTGTCCGACTCTGTGCAACCCCATAAATGGCAGCCCACCGGGCTCCCCCGTCCTTTGGATTCTCCAGGCAAGAACACTGGAGTGGGTTGCCATTTCCTTCAATGCATGAAAGTGAAAAGTGAAAGTGAAGTCGCTCAGTCGTGTTCGACTCTTCGCAACCCCATGGACTGCAGCCCACCAGGCCCCTCCATCCATGGGATTTTCCAGGCAAGGGTACTGGAGTGGGTTGCCATTGCCTTCTCCAATGCATGAAAGTGAAAAGTGAAAGTGAAGTCGCTCAGTCGTGTTCGACTCTTCGCAACCCCATGGACTGCAGCCCACCAGGCCCCTCCATCCATGGGATTTTCCAGGCAAGGGTACTGGAGTGGGTTGCCATTGCCTTCTCCAATGCATGAAAGTGAAAAGTGAAAGTGAAGTCGCTCAGTCGTGTTCGACTCTTCGCAACCCCATGGACTGCAGCCCACCAGGCCCCTCCATCCATGGGATTTTCCAGGCAAGGGTACTGGAGTGGGTTGCCATTGCCTTCTCCAATGCATGAAAGTGAAAAGTGAAAGTGAAGTCGCTCAGTCGTGTTCGACTCTTCGCAACCCCATGGACTGCAGCCCACCAGGCCCCTCCATCCATGGGATTTTCCAGGCAAGGGTACTGGAGTGGGTTGCCATTGCCTTCTCCAATGCATGAAAGTGAAAAGTGAAAGTGAAGTCGCTCAGTCGTGTTCGACTCTTCGCAACCCCATGGACTGCAGCCCACCAGGCCCCTCCATCCATGGGATTTTCCAGGCAAGGGTACTGGAGTGGGTTGCCATTGCCTTCTCCAATGCATGAAAGTGAAAAGTGAAAGTGAAGTCGCTCAGTCGTGTTCGACTCTTCGCAACCCCATGGACTGCAGCCCACCAGGCCCCTCCATCCATGGGATTTTCCAGGCAAGGGTACTGGAGTGGGTTGCCATTGCCTTCTCCGATGACCAACCTAAATAGCATATTAAAAAGCAGAGACATTACTTTGTCAACAAAGGTTTTCTAGTCAAGGCTATGGTTTTTCCAGTGGTTATATATGGATGTAAGAGTTAGACTATAAAGAAAGCTGAGTGCTGAAGAATTGATGCTTTTGAACTGTGGTGTTGGAGAAGACTCTTGAGAGTCCCTTGGACTGCAAGGAGATCCAACCAGTCCATCCTAAAGGAAATCGGTCCTGGGTGTTCACTGATAGGACTGATGTTGAAGCTGAAACTCCAATACTTTGACCACCTGATGCGAAGAGCTGACTCATTGGAAAAGACTCTGATGCTGGGAAAGATTGAGGGCAGGAGAAGAAGGGGACGACAGAGGATAAGATGGTTGGATGGCATCACCGACTCAATGGACTTGGGTTTGGGTGAACTCCAGGAGTTGGTAATGGACAGGGAGGCCTAGCGTGCTGCGGGTTCATGGGGTCACAAAGAGTCGGACACGACTGAGCGATTGAACTGAACTGAACTGAACAAGTCTTGGTGAGGATGTGGAGAAAGAGGAACTCTTATGCACTGTTGGTGGGAAGGCAAATTGATGCAGTCACTATGGGAAACAGTAGGGAGTTTCCTTGAAAAATTAAAAATAGAGCAACAATATGATTCAGCAGTTTCACTTCCTGGTACTTATCCTAAGAAAACGAAATCACTATCTGGAAAAGGTATCTGTACCTGCATGTTCACTGCAGCATTATTTACAATAGCCAAGATATGAAAGTAACCTAAATGTCCATCAGTGGATGTATGGATTTAAAAAAATATATGATACATAATTCCTGAAATTCTGCTATTTGCAACAGCATGAATGGGTCTTGAGGGCATTGTGCTAAATGAGATAAGCAGCTCAAAGGTTTTATGAATAGGATTACATGTAGAAATTGCTTAGGGAATTCCTTGGTGGTCCAGTGGTTAGGATTCTGTGCTTTCACTGCAGGAGGCATGGGTTTGATCCCTGGTTAAAGAACTAAGACTCCACATGCCAACTAGTGCTGCAAAAAAAAAAAAAAGTTTTAATGTGTAGTGCTTGGTTCATTTCTCTGTCTTATCTGGTACCTTGTACCCTATAATGACTAAATCCCCGAGTTAGACGATGAGACTGACAGTACTTTACAAAGGTCTTATGACTCATCACATCACAAAGGTAAGAAAGAAACTCTTCTGACCTCAACATCTGTGTCACGTTTTGCCCAGGATCCTGCTGTCATTTTCGTGTGGCTCTGGAGATCAATAAGAAAGGAGTCAAAACTCTTCTCCAGCACGTTCTGTGCTTCTAGAATCTTCTCTTATCGCCTCTATTTCTGAAGCAGAGTCCAGTTAATAAGTCAATATGTCAATATGGGGTGTGAGTATAACTTTTCTTTAAGATTTGACAGTAATTTTACTTTTATAAATAAACAAGGGGGGACTTCCCCGGTGGTCCAGTATTTAAGAAGAATCTGTATTCCAATGTGAAGGATGCAGATTCGATCCCTGGTCAGGAACTAAGATCCCACAGGCTGCAGGTCAACTAAACCCGTTAGAGAGATGCCCACATGCTGCAACTGAAGATCTTAGGTGCTGCAGCTAAGATCCAACACAGATAAAAAATAAATTAATTAATTTTTTTTAAAAGGCAAGAGGAGGACAATATTTTCACCACTAACTTGTAGGTTTGCTTTTCTTCTTTGGATTAATTTTTAGAAAAATTAAAAAGCAATGCTTCTGGGTTGTGGCTGTGAGCTCTCATTATCTTGATCATCAGAAAGCACTCATTAAGCCCTAATTGGGCCAGGTGCTTCAATTAGAGATGGCACCTTCAAATGCAGAGTTGTAGGAAGCTTCTCATTGTACTCCTAATGGAAAGACACATGTGTCTGAGAAGGGTTTAACTTCACATATTTGCAAGTATGTTCGTTCCCAGGGGATTTGTTTTGTGTGAGTCTCCAGATAGCAAGATGGAAGATGAGAGGAAAGAGAGGGGGGAGGGTAGAGCTGCTTGCTTGCAAACAGACACTGGTGTCTATCACTAAAATATAGATATGCACATATCTATATTCCCCTGAAATAAGTCCTCTAATGAAGGCATCTCCCCCTGGAGAGTAGCATATTTAATTAGAATGGATTTATGTACGCCTTGACTCACCAGGATAGCCTCCAGAGATGAATATCTTGTTATGGGAAAGCCCAAGAGGTGCAGCCGCCAATCTTCCTCCAGCAGAATCTGCACATTCCCAACTAACTGTAGGTACAGGGCGTTCTGCTTCTAATAAAGACACAGATCCTGAGTCACTAGCTTCTGCTCATTTTTGAAGAATAGTCCCTAAGAACCTGAGTATCCCTCCTCTCACCATATTAGGTAAAACAACTTCTGTGGTCAATGTTGAAGCTCCAAGAACCTACCCGGCTTGCTCCTTAAGTGTTGTAATTAGCAAGAATGAGAAGCCTCATTTTTACCCAGATTCATATCATGTTGGATTTCTAAATGGAAAGCACACAAATGCTTTACATGGAAATATTTCTTTCTTTCTTTCCCCTATAACCAAAAAGTCCCTCTGATCATGCTTCATTTAGATCCAATATTTTGTTGTTGTTAACATATTCTAGAAAACAAAAGTTTTCTTTAAAATAAGGTTTCTGCATTTCAGATTATTACATAAAAAGGAAAAATAATGATTTGAAAGGGATGATATTTTATACAGTTTCAGTTTTTAAAACTGAAAACAGTGGATAAACATGTTAATATATTAAATAATGGAAGTGAATACTGGAATATTAAAATATCTTATGTTTGCACAGCCCCTCTAAACTGACAAAAATCTTGGGAATCTTTCCAACAGCTCTTTTGAGGAGGGCCAGGGATGTATTACCATCACTCACATTCCACCAGCAAATCATAACTTCCTCTGGTGATTTCAAAGCTATGAAATAGAGACTGCAGGTCTAAATCATAAAAATTTTAGGTTGAATTGTAGATTGTGTTAAACTAAAATGTGATGGAAATGGCCATTTATATAGGCATCGCTCATCCCAGCTGTCCTGGTCATTATTGTTGACTAGTTACTTCCAACCCACAATTTATTCAGTCAATACTAGTCTAGTGTTCATTTAAAAGGGACCACGTGGCCATGTGAGAAATGCCTGGGGTCTTGATACAAATGGATTTATCTAAAAAACAGACTCACAGACTTCAAAAACAAGCTTAAGGTTACCAAAGAGGAAAAGGAGAGGGAGGGATAAATTAGGAGTTTGGGATTAACGTATATACACTACTATATATAAAATATTCAATAAGCACATGCTTTATAGCAGAAGGAACTCTACTCAATATTCTGTAACAACCTACATGGGAAAAGTATCTGAAAATGAATGGATATATGCATGACTGGATCACTTCGCTGTGCACCTGAAATTAACACAACATTGCAGTCAACTATACACTAAGATAAAATTTTTTAAAAAATTTAAAAGCAGATGTACAACAAATCTTTTACAAAAGCAAAAATGTTAAAAATTAAAAGGAACCACATGGCCATGTGAGTAGTTCTTGGGGGTGTTGGGTCACCCCTCTTGTCCAGCACATGTAATCCATAATAATCTTTTGGTAACTGACCTATTTAGCTGAAACATTTTATATAAAAGGAATTCAGCAGAATGATTCCTGTCTCTTACTGTACCCCATACACTCAGCTATCCCAATGATCATTTGCAATTCTGGTAAGGTTGTAGAAAACTGCTCTATCGGGAGACTTAACAAATAAACAGAAAGAAAGTTTCCAAGCTTTAACAAAAAGACACAGGCAAAGAACACAGACTGAAATAAGGAATAGGGTGCTCCAGAGGAGAAGGGAACCAGAGTAGCCAACGCCCTCCCAGAGTTCATTATGCCTCTCAAGCTGCTAGTAGGAAAGTTAATTTTTAAATGCTTTGAGGTGATTAAGAAGCTGGGCATCACTCTAAATGTAAATAAGTCCCGTTTCATTTCCTGGAAGCTGACTCTGATTGGGGCAGTCACCAGCTACTTAGCCTGCTGATAAATTTCAGATCCATAGTCTGGTTCATAATTAACCCTGTCTTCTTATGAAGTCAAAGCTTAGCACACTCATTTGTAAATACAAGCACAGCCAGAGGCCTCAGTGCTCGATAGTTTCACTGGGGAGAAGTTGGTTTATCACAGAAAGCCGTATTAAGACCTGAAAGCCTTCTTGCGTTGACGATGGAGTGCTGACCAAATATTTGGTGGAAGGTGGTGTCATTTCCTTCAGCCAACAAATCTGAAAAGTCATTTGAAAGACCATCCTAGAGATGGAGTTTGGGTCCTTTTTTTGATACCAGGATTTCAGTCCCTTCAACTTACAGCCTCTGGAAGGAGCCCAGTGAATTATTTATTTCCCACTCACTTGCTCTTTCTCTCTGCGTAGGCTCTATTCATTCCTCTATCTTATCGTAANAAGACCATCCTAGAGATGGAGTTTGGGTCCTTTTTTTGATACCAGGATTTCAGTCCCTTCAACTTACAGCCTCTGGAAGGAGCCCAGTGAATTATTTATTTCCCACTCACTTGCTCTTTCTCTCTGCGTAGGCTCTATTCATTCCTCTATCTTATCGTAATGAGCCAGGTCACCGCCGAACTGAACTTAAATCACAACTGCTTGGCAGTGCCTGTTTTACAGGCCTGGATGGCCTACTTTATATTGTTTGTACTGAGCTGATGTCGGTGCGCTGGTGTAAGATTGTAGGACTGCTTTACCCTGGGGACCCTCATAAAAATGAGTGGGCTGGCTCATAAAACTGTCCCACTGTGTAAAACTGTAAATAGCTTCCTTAGGGGCACGACAAGTCCAAGGCTGCAAAAAGGGCATACCCTCGGTGCCAGAGACCGGAACTGTCCTGCTAGGATTTGGACCTCCGCAACCCAGCAGGGTCCTGTTTATCCTGGGAATTGTAGCACCGATTGTTTTATCCATGTTTTGCAACTCAACACCATTTCCTCACTCACAGTTCCCTTCTGTTTCCTCTTTGCCACTGTTTGCGGACACAGGAAAAGGCCAGTGGGCTCACACGAGGACAAGGTCCCTGCTGGAGCTCGGTCATGTTGACGAGCCAAGTGATGATCCGTCATTGTCACTGTGTTTACATGAGGGATTAAATAAATAAACAGTCTCGGTACAGCTGCTGTTTTTACTGTTTTTACTATCTGCTTTCAAGATTCAGATTAGTTAGACTCTGACCCAGTAGATTGAGCAGAAATGACTTGGGGGATGACTCTGTGCAATATTGTCTGTAAGCCTTCCACTCCCGCACACTGGGACATCCCGAGTTACAGGAAATATTGTCTTCAGCCACCCACTGGGAACAACAAGCACCTCAATTCAAAACAGCTTCCTCCTCTGAAGCACTGAGGGAAGACTAAAATCTGAGATGCTATCACAGATACAGATTCAGTACAGGAGAAGCAGCACTCTAGCCTCCTGGCTCTTTTACTGATGGGTGCGGTGCAAGCCAGCTGCAAATTAATAGCAATCTCACATTTCATCTTTCCTAAAGCAACTGGAACCACTGGGATGGGGACACACACGAGGACTGGATCCTCATTTCTCAATATAGGGGCCTCACTAATACCATCAGGGAACTTGTTAGAAATGCAAATTATCAGCCTTAAAAATCAGAGAGTTTAGGAGTGGGGCCCAGAAAATTGTGCTTAAAAAAGCCCTTCTGGTCATTTCAATGGAGCTAACATTTGAGAACCAGTGGCCTAGAAAGAGAAAAAACAGATCACAGCTCGAGTCTGTCATCAAGCTGCTGTGTGCAAACCCAGGCTCTGCTGCTTGAGGATGAGCTATTTATGTCCCTTAAACCCCAAACTGCAACTGGAAAACAGGGAGGAATAAGTTGTCGGGACCTTTCAGTGAGTGTATTCAGCCTGTTAAACACTTAGTATAGGGCCTGCTAGTAGAATAGTAAATCTTAGCTCACAGTGTTTTAAAGCACTAGAACTGGAACAAAGTATGTGCCTAGTATCTGAAATGCACAAATGAATCCACGAATAAACAGGATGACAGATGCTCAACTTGTGCAGAGAAGGAAAATGCTGACAAAAATGCATAACTGGACCTCTGCTTGCAGAGCGCAGATGAAAAAAAAATTACACATCCTCTTCTCGGAGACCTTGTGAACATCAAATGCATTTAACAAGTGGGAAGGGGAGGAGGAGAGAGAGAAGAAAAAGGTAAAAGGAGGGAATGGGAAAGCCAGGAATTGGAGTTACTTGCTTTCCTGCATTGCATTAGATCTATGACTCTGAGCATCGATTTCCTCTAAGTGGTTCACCCCAGAGCCTAAAGTTTCTGATGCCTAGAGGGTCTTTGGTCCTCTTCTCCTTCACCCATGTCCCTTCAGTTTAAGACCCCTTTTTCCTGATGAAGGAGTAATTTTTGTTTCCCCTAACTCTGCGCTTGCAAAGGAGGAGGGCTGAGTGGGGAATGCAGGAGTGGGGGTTTCTGAGAGTACTAGGAGATGGGACTCCAGAGCAAAAGGGGAGAACCAGAAGATGTCAGCTCATGGGGTCATCACAGTGAGCATCTGCTCATGGGATCATAGCGATCATCTGATCATGGCCTGAGAAAACAGTTTCTAAACCAATCCAGGTGTGAAGATAGATCTGGTGAGAAAATGCAAGCCACTTGCTGGAAATCTCTGTGAAAAACCAGCGGAATCCGATAGCCCTGCTGCCTTCAGTTTGCTGTGAGAAAAGTCTGCAGTGACTTGATAGATTGAGAAAGGATTTCCCCATGCATGAGGTCATGAATCAACTACAAACCCAAACGGAGACTAAGGGAGACTGTCTGTCATTCAAGCCGATAGTGAATTTCCTCTGCTGGACACGACTACCAAATTCTAGAGAGTCTGAGAAAACAAAGAGGCAGCTGCAAAATGTTAAAAGGTAGATCTTTGCCTGAATTTAGCTGGGTATTTTTTCAATTTTTTAGTCAGAAATCAGGTCCACCCAAGTCAAGGAACAATGAAAGAAAATAGCTTATATAATTGCGAGGTAAAGGCAGCTCTTGTAAGTCAGAATCACTGTGTTCTGAAGAGCAACAGGCTTGACCCTAGGCTTAAGCCAACAGTTACCTACAGTCAACAAGGTATCTGCAGCATTATCTCAGCCTGAAACCATGGTCCCCCCTTCTCCAAGCCATTCTTATTAAACTCTCTTCATAAAGGCTGTGACTATGAGTCAGGTATAAACTACTGTCTAGTTGGGTTCCTTGCCTGCTTCTCTAATGGACACAGGATGCTGTCTATTGTGGGTGGGAGAAGTCTTACCGAGAGCCTCCCATCACTGCCGTTTTCCAGCCTCTGAAAATATCTGAGCTGACAGCTCTTCTTGGTAGATAAGACTCCTTCTCTTCCCAGTCTTTTCTCTCCACCTGGCCCTGGTGAGCGATGTATCGGGTTGGCCAAAAAGTTCAGTTGGGTTTTCCAGCAATGTGTCACAGAAAATTCAAACAAACTTTTTGGCCAACCCAATAAGCCCCTTCACAGTCCTCTTTTCCCCCATTCAAGACCATTTTCTCATTAAAAAAGGAATTCCAGTCTGGAGCTTCTAATGCTAAGAGATGATGCCCATCAGTGGTTGGGGTTGTTTTTGTCCCCAGAGTGTAGAGCAATGTCTACTGAATGAAAACCCCTTTCTCCTTTATTTTTTGCATAATAGTAATTCTTTATTCATGAGGTCTTTTTATTTCCATGAAAAACACTGAGGTCATTTTAATTTTTAATTACACTAGAGTTCCATTGATTTTAACTTCTGTAGTAGTGAGCACAGAAGCTAGAGCTTTACTCACCCTTTTCTACTTAAAAAATATATATATATAAAGGAGGAAAAGACTGTGTAAAAGGGTCATGGATTTCATTTAGTTATAACCTTTGGCTGTATCTTACTTCTAATGTTATGCAAACCTGCCCTGCAATTTTATATCCTATTAATTCTCTTATTTTTGTCTAGACCTATTGGCTAAAAGTATGGTTACAGGAAGTAAAGTACGATCGAAAACTTGGCAGTGGATGTTGGTAGAATAATTAGTTTGGGAGACATGGATTGCTGTGGAATAATGGAAGAAACAGAAACCTAATTCTGATACGTATTTAACTGAGTAATCTTGGGCGAATCACTTCACTTCTCTGACCTTCAAGTTCTTTCTATTCTTCCGTATTATTTTTGAAGCATAGTTTATTTACTGTGTTGTGTTAGCTTCAGGTGTACGGCAAATGACTTAGTTTTATATATTCTTTTCCATTGTAAGTTATTACAATATATTGAATATAGTTCATTGGGCTATACAGTAGGACTTTGTTGTTTACCTGTATTTCATACATTAAAATCACTTCACTATTTTTTTTTAAGTTTTCTTTTTTAAACGTGGACCATTTTTTAAAGTCTCCATTGAATTTGTTACAATACTGTTTCTGCTTTATGTTTTGGGGTTTTTTGGTCAAGAGGCATGTGTGATTTTAGTTCACAGACCAGAATCAAACTGGCACCCCCTACCTTGAAAGGTGGAGTCTTAACCCCTGGACCACCAGGGAAGTCCCCAAATCTCTTCATTCTTATCCCCAACCCTCCTCTCTGGGGTCTTTACTGGATTCTCCATCCAGAATCACCAGGTCTGTTCTACATAGAAAATCACTCCCAGCTGCTCTACAAAAGCTATCAGACCTAAGAGAAAGAAAGGAGTAGTCTTAATCATTGGACCGCCAAGGGTCCCTCCCAGAACTTTTTAGAGGCTAGTTTGTAATCTAAGGTAGGAAAGACAAGCTCTCTACTAAACACATGTCCAGGAATTCCACCTGACCTGAGCTCTCATTTTGCAGACTGTGGAGGTGAGGGCGGAGGTGGAGGTACAGGTACAGGGAGGGCGAGCACCTGGCCCGGGAGTCACCTGCGCATGCGCAGCGCAGGTGGGTCGCCCGGGGGCCCATTGCAGACCCAGCCACACAGGGCTCCTCCACCTACGAGAGGAGAGCCTGCAGCGCCACGGGAGAGCTGGTAATTTTGCGACCAGCAAATGAAAGGGCAGAGAAAAAGCACCAGGAAACCTTTCATTCCGAGGTATCTCTAATTTGTGCAATTATGTAAATGCATTATGCAGCCCTCCTGGAGTCGGTACTGCCGCCTGACAAGGCCAGCTTGGACTGCTGCTCCGTTTTGTGTTGGAAGGCTGGGGGTGAAGGATGGGGGTTGAGGAGGAGGGGAGATGGGGTCAGAGGAGAAGGCCTTATTCAATTCAAATATTTCATACTTTTGGAATCTTTTCTTTCTGCTCCATTTTCTAAATTTTAGGCTGCAGCAGAATGCAACTTTTCGTTGTATGCCACATCCATTTTACGATAAATCTTATACAGATTGACAGACCCTAAATAGAGTTATTTCTGTGCCACAGGCAAGATCAAAGAAGGCCAGTGGATGATTTGACAATAATGGGGAGAGGGGCAGATTGCACCCCTGCTGGAGGAAGACTGGGGGAGGGGCTGCTGACCCCGTGGGAATGGCACCAGCCAGCTCTTGGCCACTGTGAAGATAAATAATAGGTCCCTGACTCTGGTTTCTCCAGTGATGGTGGTAAAATGTCCAACTGAAATTAACACACAGGATAGTAACAGCCTTTGTCAGCGCTTGGTAAAAGCAGTTAGTAGTTTTTTTAAATGTCTTGACTTGAGACTAATTGTGCTTTGTTTCTAGAAGTGTCAGAACTAGATTGGAGGTCAAGTAACATCTCAGCTCTGCTAAAAAGTCTCCTTTGTTTTATCTACAGTTTTTTTTTTTCTTTAAATATTTATTGAATTTATTACATTAGTGCTTCTGTTTTATGTTTGTTTTGTTTTGGCCAGGAGATATGAGGGATCTTAGGTCCCCAGACAGGGATCGAACCCGCATCCCCCTGCATTGGAAGGCGAAGTCTCAACCACTGGTCTGCCCCGTTGTCTACAATTTCCAAGCAGGTTTTTTGACCTCATTCCCTGAAGTGTGAGCCTAAGTTCAGCTGGAGCTCAGAGAAAGGTGAAGTATAAGCTGGGTGTCCATGAAGGGAGCTTAGGTCAGGTGAACCCTCTCCAGAAGCCTCAGGGGCTAAGAGGCAGGGCTGTGGTGGAGCCAAGGCGAAGACCTCGGCCTATGCATGGAAAGCAGGCTAGACTAAAAGACTGCAAGGAACACTGAACTGGGGCTTCCCTGATAGCTCAGTTGGTAAAGAATCTGCCTGCAATGCAGGAGACCCTGGTTTGATCCCTGGGTTGGGAAGATCCTCTGGAGAAGGGTATGGCAACCCACTCCAGTATTCTTGCCTGGAGAATCCCCATGGACAGAGTAGCTTGACAGGCTACAGTCCATGGGGCCACAAAGAGTTGGACATGACTGAGTGGCTAAGCACAGCATGGGGACTAGATGGTGGAAAAAAATAGGAACCTGGCAGCAGGTACCAGAAGGCTTATAGTCATTACATTTGTGACTTAGTCAATCAGTCGGTTCAGCCGCTCAGTCATGTCCGACTCTGCAACCCCATGGACTGCAGCACGCCAGGCTTCCCTGTCCATTACCAACTCCCAGAGCTTACTTAAGCTCAGGTCCATCGAGTTAGTGATGCCATCCAACCATCTCATCCTTTGTCATCCCCTTCTCCTCCCGCCTTCAACCTTTCCCAACATCAGGGTCTTTTCAATGAGTCAGTTCTTCTCATCAGGTGGCCAGAGTATTATACTTGTGCCTCAGAACATCCCAAAAGTTATTTTTTAATCTCTATTTTATAAATGAGGAAATAGGCTCAAAAAGTTCAGAGATTTGGTCAAGGTCATGAGATATAGAGCAAGGGCTTAGCCCCAGGCAGTGCTCTCCTGGATGGTGGTAAAGGCTGCCGAATAGAATGAATTCAGGGTTCCTTTAGGTGGGAAATCATCCCACAGATCCTCCTCTATAGAGGAAGGAGGGCCAAGCCTTGCTCTGGAGGGGCTCACAGTCTCGTGGAACAGGCAGGAGGCCAAAGTCAGCCAGTTACCCACCTGAAGAGAGCAGCAGGTGGGCGGCTTCGAGAAGCAAAGGTCACAGACGAGCCCACCTGGGAGAAGAAAGCTGAAGGAATCCACTGTCTGGAGCTCAGACCCATCAGGGGAAGAGGTAGCAGGGAGGCTAGAGGGGGAGGCAAGTTTGGAACTTCTCGCCCTGGCACACACACCAAGATCTTTATCCTAAAGGGTGAGGGGATGCTTGAGGAGATTTAAAAGCAGGAGAATGGACTTCCCTGGTGGTCCAGAGGTTTAAGACTCCACACTTCCTCTGTAGGGGGCATGTAATGGACCCCTGGCCAGGCAACTAAGATCCCACATGCCACTGGGTGAGACTAAAAATTGAAAAAAGATTCAGAGCAGGAAATGGACTGGGCTATGTTTGCCTTTTAGATGATCCCCCTGCCCCAGGGATGGAGAATGGATTCAGGGCTGCTTTCAGCATAGAGGTTGCCACCTCCTCCTACATCCCCACTTCCTTATTCCTAACAGATTTTGTTCCATTGACGTGATGCTTAGGCTGCATTGATCCCTCCAGAAATAACCACACCCTGACCCCCTCACCCCCACCCCTTTTTGGGAAGATCCTCTGGAGAAGGGTATGGCAACCCACTCCAGTATTCTTGCCTGGAGAATCCCCATGGACAGAGTAGCTTGACAGGCTACAGTCCATGGGGCCACAAAGAGTTGGACATGACTGAGTGGCTAAGCACAGCATGGGGACTAGATGGTGGAAAAAAATAGGAACCTGGCAGCAGGTACCAGAAGGCTTATAGTCATTACATTTGTGACTTAGTCAATCAGTCGGTTCAGCCGCTCAGTCATGTCCGACTCTGCAACCCCATGGACTGCAGCACGCCAGGCTTCCCTGTCCATTACCAACTCCCAGAGCTTACTTAAGCTCAGGTCCATCGAGTTAGTGATGCCATCCAACCATCTCATCCTTTGTCATCCCCTTCTCCTCCCGCCTTCAACCTTTCCCAACATCAGGGTCTTTTCAATGAGTCAGTTCTTCTCATTAGGTGGCCAGAGTATTATACTTGTGCCTCAGAACATCCCAAAAGTTATTTTTTAATCTCTATTTTATAAATGAGGAAATAGGCTCAAAAAGTTCAGAGATTTGGTCAAGGTCATGAGATATAGAGCAAGGGCTTAGCCCCAGGCAGTGCTCTCCTGGATGGTGGTAAAGGCTGCCGAATAGAATGAATTCAGGGTTCCTTTAGGTGGGAAATCATCCCACAGATCCTCCTCTATAGAGGAAGGAGGGCCAAGCCTTGCTCTGGAGGGGCTCACAGTCTCGTGGAACAGGCAGGAGGCCAAAGTCAGCCAGTTACCCACCTGAAGAGAGCAGCAGGTGGGCGGCTTCGAGAAGCAAAGGTCACAGACGAGCCCACCTGGGAGAAGAAAGCTGAAGGAATCCACTGTCTGGAGCTCAGACCCATCAGGGGAAGAGGTAGCAGGGAGGCTAGAGGGGGAGGCAAGTTTGGAACTTCTCGCCCTGGCACACACACCAAGATCTTTATCCTAAAGGGTGAGGGGATGCTTGAGGAGATTTAAAAGCAGGAGAATGGACTTCCCTGGTGGTCCAGAGGTTTAAGACTCCACACTTCCTCTGTAGGGGGCATGTAATGGACCCCTGGCCAGGCAACTAAGATCCCACATGCCACTGGGTGAGACTAAAAATTGAAAAAAGATTCAGAGCAGGAAATGGACTGGGCTATGTTTGCCTTTTAGATGATCCCCCTGCCCCAGGGATGGAGAATGGATTCAGGGCTGCTTTCAGCATAGAGGTTGCCACCTCCTCCTACATCCCCACTTCCTTATTCCTAACAGATTTTGTTCCATTGACGTGATGCTTAGGCTGCATTGATCCCTCCAGAAATAACCACACCCTGACCCCCTCACCCCCACCCCTTGCCCCCTCACCCTGTTCTCGGCATTACCTGGTCTCCCTTGCCCTTCGGCTCCTGTGTGGGGTGAGCCTTAGGCAGCATCCCGCTGGGCTTCCTCCCAGCCCCAGCGCCCACCTGCAGGGCTTTCCCACAGCTATGACTCATTTTGTTTCTGTGACACAGCTCCCTCTGCAGACCTCAGCCTCAGGGGTGGCACCATCTTCCCATAATTACTAGTCCCTGGGAGCTTTACCATTCTTTATTGGCCTCCTTAACCCTACCCACCCCTCAGTAATTTGCCCCCTTTCTGTTATCATTGTTCATTCACTCAGTCGTGTCCAACTCTGTGATGCCATGGACTGCAGCACACTAGGCTTCCCTGTCCTTCACCATTTCCCAGAGTTTCCTAAACTCTTGTCCATTGAGTCAGTGATGCCATCCAACCGTCTCTGTCATCCTCTGTTGTCTCCTTCTCCTCCTGCCCTTATTTAATCCTTTTGAAATTGAGTATGCTATGTGATTCCTCGGGGAAGGCAATGGCACCCCACCCCAGTACTCTTGCCTGGAAAATCCAATGGACGGAGGAGCCTGGTGGGCTGCAGTCCATGGGGTCGCTAACAGTCGGACAGACTGAGCGACTTCACTTTCACTTTTCTCTTTCATGCATTGGAGAAGGAAATGGCAACCCACTCCAGTATTCTTGCCTGGAGAGTCCCAGGGATGGGGGAGCCTGGTGGGCTGCCGTCTATGGGGTCACACAGAGTCTGTCTCTTATACACATCTAGATGTGTANAAGACCTGGATTCGATTCCTGGGTTGGGAAGATCCCCTGGAGAAGGAAATGGCAACCCACTGTATTCTTGCCTGGAGAGTCCCAGGGATGGGGGAGCCTGGTGGGCTGCCGTCTATGGGGTCACACAGAGTCGGACACGACTGAAGTGACTTAGCAGCAGCAGCAGCATGTGATTCCTGTAGAGACTATATACTACTCCATCCCCATATTCAGAGGATGATTAGTCTAGGGTAATCACGATTTGTCTAAGCCAATCAGCATTTGACATTATCTTGACCACTGTTCTTGGTCCAGTGATTGGCAAGAGCTCTCTCTCTCTCTCTCTCTGGCTCTCTCTCTCCCCCTCTAACATGTGATTTACATCGCATGAGTCACAGCAGATGTCACCATAATAAAGCTGATCCTAAGAAGGTGGAAAGTGGAAGGTCATAGTTTTTCCCATCATGGTTCAGCTACTGGTGATGTTATACTTTGAGTCAGCTCTACCTTTGGACTCCCAGTTATTTGAAATAATATGTTTTCCTTTGTGTAAGTCAGTTTAGTCAAAGCTATGGTTTTCCCAGTAGTCATGTATGGATGTGAGAGTTGGACCATAAAGAAAGCTGAGCACTGAAGAATTGATGCTTTTGAACTGTGGTGTTGGAGAAGACTCTTAAGAGTCCCTTGGACTGCATGGAGATTCAGCCAGTCCATCTTAAAGGAAATCAGTCCTGAATATTCATTGGAAGGACTGATGCTGAAGATGAAACTCCAATACTTTGGCCACCTGTTGCAAAGCACTGACTCCTTGTAAAAGACCCTGATGCTGGGAAACAGTGAATGCAGGAGGAGAAGGGGACATCAGAGGATGGTTGGATGGCATCACTTGAGTTTGATCAAGCTCTGAGAGTTGGTGATGGACAGGGAAGCCTGGCGTGCTGCAGTCCATGGGGTCGCAAAGAGTAGGACATGACTGAGTGAATGAACTGAACTAAAGTCAGTTTAGGACAAGTATTTTTATCACTTGCAGCCCAAAAGCATTACCTGGTTATACTAAGGGGAAAATGAATGGAATCAAAAAGATAGAAGAGACTATCAAAGTTGTCTAAGCCATAAAAAGAAAAGAAAAACAAAAGGAAAGAGAGAGAGAGAGAGAGAGAAAGCACTTTGACTGCCATTGACAGAGGGAGAAAGGAGAGGACAAAAGCTTGGTAGGTTTGTCTCCACAAATTATGTGAATGGCAGATACAGGTCACCATACCACTGATTCAGGCGAAGGCCAAAATGATGGGTAGAAATGAACTGTATACATAGAAACAGTTAAACTTCTAAATGTTATGTTATATATGTGTGGGTGCTAAGTCACTTCAGTCACATCCAACTGTTTGAGACCCTATGGACTATAGCCTGCCAAGCTCCTCCTCCATGGGATTCTCCAGGCAAGAATACTGGAGGGGGTTGCCATGCCCTCCTCCAGAGGATCTCCCCAACCCAGTGGTAGAACCCACATCTCTTACATCTCCTGCATTGGCAGGTGGGTTCTTTACCACTAGCACCACCTGGCAAGCCCT
Organism: Oreotragus oreotragus; assembly: GCA_006410675.1. Taxonomy (NCBI): domain Eukaryota; kingdom Metazoa; phylum Chordata; class Mammalia; order Artiodactyla; family Bovidae; genus Oreotragus; species Oreotragus oreotragus. The sequence goes on along the minus strand of SJYX01013972.1, from coordinate 62,929 downwards.
ATGTTAAATATATTACCATAATTTTAAAAAACAATTTTTAAAAAACAAAATATGCCAAAAAACCAAAATGATGGGTAAACATCGTCACTGGGTATCTAAATACCTAGATAATCCAAGCTGAATGTGTCAGGAGTCAGATAGGAACATGGTATAAATGACACAAGCAGTCATCTCAAAGATGGCTTTATGACTTCAGGTCACAAAATGCTGTTTCAGCCTTGTCAGATGTTAGTGTCAGAATTTGGGGACATGGTCCTCCATCTGCTGTAAACACTCTGTCACTAGATATTCTAAGGGTGCACACTCATGGTACCTGGTGCTACAGCATTTCTGTCACCTGTAATGGGATTTTCTGTAAATAAAAGCCACCCATTTCACATTTGAAGTCCTCTGGGTGTGGTGTTTATATATATATATAAATAACCTGTGCTACACCACCTTTAAATTTTTGTTGAGGTGAATAATTCTTTTATAAAACAAATAATCACAATCTTGATATGTGTGTTCAAATGTATAAATCCCTGTTTTTTGCCCTCAAAATTTTCTTAAAACAGCACATAGCTTTATACAAGCAACCTCTTGAAGTGACCTTAATCAGTGAACACATATTTATTGTTTCTAGACATTTTAAGGTACTTTTCCAGGTATGCTAAGGTCAAATCATCCTCAAATACTTTCTCAACAGCCTAGTTAAAAGAGTGAAATAAAGTAAGCTTTACTAGAGACCAAAGAAACATGGTAAGGGAAACATGCATTAAAAGATGCACAAGATCTCTGGAACTTCGCAGAGATCAGACTGATCAAGATGATCAAATATGACAGATACTATGGATTGACTGCACAACTCTCTTCCTAAATGCCTTTTTGAACACCCATGCCAGAGCTGCCACCTGCATTTCTCAGACTTATGTGCAGCTGTGGTATCTCGATACATTCTTAGGTGCTGCTCTCACAGATGTCGCCTCCATGACAAAGAAATTGCACACATAGCTGGATTATTCTTGCTGATAGAGTGGTGGCGGTGATTGAAACTCTCATGTCCTTTCCCTGGTGTCATAGATGTTAAGGTACCTGAAAATATATGTGACAGTTACTCAGTCATGTCTGAATTTTTGAGATCCCATGGACTGAAGCCCGCCAGGCTCCTCTGTGCATGGAATTCTCTACGCAATACTGGAGTGGGTTGCCATTCCCTTCCCCAGGGGATCTTCCCAAGCCAGGGACTGAACCCAGGTCTCAAGCATTGCAGGCGGATTCTTTACCATCTGAGCCACCAGGGAAGCCCAAGAAACCCGAGGCTGTGGCAATGTCTCCTGACTGCTGTGGTTGACAGCTGTGTAGCATCCCGACCCGGTTTTCCAACTAAGTTATTCAATACTGGCTAATAAATCAGTTTCTGCTTAAACTAGCTAAGGAGACCTAAATCCTGACACAGGAAATCAAGGAAGACTTTATAAAGAGAACAAGGAATCTGGGCTAAGGCTTTGAAAATTGGGTAGAATTTGAATAATTGAAAAGGAAAGAATTCCAGGTGACAAGAGACACAAAAGCAATGGAAACAATATGTGCAGAAAATAATCAATAAGACAGAAGAGAGGGCTGATTGTGAAGACATGTAGAAATAAGAGGGGAAGAGAGTCCAGCTCAGAATGGTTGGTGGGTCCTTATGAGATGGGAATTAAAAAGTACTGTGGATTCTTACCTGGAATCCAACAAAAGGGACCAAACAAAAGGGATGTGATTTACAGTCATCAAACTAGATAACAAAATTAATCAAACTGCTTTAATTGAAAGCATTAAAAGGAAAAATAAGTAAGTAAAAAAACATGAATAAAAGAGAAGTCCTAATCAAACACTAATTACAACCCAGAGATACCACCCATGCATGCTAAGTCACTTCAATGGTGTCTGTCTCTGAGACCCCAGGGACTGCTCCCACAGCCTGCCAAGCTCCTCTGTCCATGGGATTCTCCAGGCAAGAACACTGGAGTGGATTGCCATTTCCTTCTCCAATAGCCTAATAGTTAAAAATGTGAATCCCAAACTACATTCTCTGAGCTGTCTCTTTCCCATTTACTTGTTGTGTAAACTTGAGCAGCTTTCTTAGCCTAGTTGTATTTCAGTTTCCTCATTTGTAAAGAGAATATGTTTCATTTTCCTCATAAGGTTAGCATGATGATTCAGTGTATAACATCGTTAAACCATGCCTGGTATGTGGTAAGCACAATTTGCTCAACTCACCAATCAAAAGAATGCATGGTACAAATTAGGTCAAAGAGAACAGATGATCACGTTTTCCACTAATACAGAGATGAAAAACAAGTCAGGTGAATATGTGTTTACTTTGGTACCAATTTTATTATTGAACAAAAGACAATTCAAAGTGAAAAACATGATATGTACATACATATATATTTTTTTAACCTACTTTTTCCCTTTAAAAGAATGTACATCAAACCATAAAAGAGTACACATCATTACATGAAATCAGTAACCAAAAATGTTAGCTGAAAAAAATTAACCCATATGCCTAGAAACAAAAACACCACTGAATATACCTTATTTGAAGAAGAAATTGTGCAAAATTTTAAAATACGAAAACTGAACAATAAAAGACTATTCCTGTCAACATGTATATGCTAAAACAAATGTAGTACTCAAAAGGAAAAGTATAATTCTAAATATATTTACCAGAAGACAAGAAAGAAAAACAAATCACCAAAGTGTTCTAAGAGCACATATAAGTGTAGGTCATATTTGTACTGAAAGCTTTTCTCTGCAGCTTTAACGCAAGGCAGGAAGATTTAAAGAAACATCCCACCTTCTTAATTTCTCCTGATTGAAGATTTCAATTTATTTTCTTCTGGCGACTGGCAGATTTGTGTTCCTAGGAGTATTTATTTTCGATCATTCTATCAAGGCTCAGTGAGATGACTAATTTTGCTGGCACTGTGCTCCCATCCAGCAACAAGGCACCAGCTGCAAGATGCAGTGTGAGCTCCTCGGCTTCCACTTAGGATTCTTGCCCCCAGGCGTTTGTGCCAGAAACCTTCATGAAATCACCGACTCCCTTCTTCGGAGACAGCCCCAGACAAGCAAGACCTACACAGACTTGTCACGTCTTTCTAGTCTCCTGGTCCTAAACCTTTTCATTTCCCCTCCTTTTCCAAATATTGATTTGGAAATATTGATGATAAGCATAGTAAGTCATCGAAAGTACCACTTGAGTGAAATTTCCTCCTCCTTTTGAAAATCAAATATATATATAATAAAACAGAACTAGCTGCTCTGAATATGTATATTTGCACACACATGCATTATGTGTACATATATAAATTAAAGAGAAAGAGAGAGAGAGAGATCATTTAGTCCTTCTTTGTTCTAAGTTCCAAAGATAGAGCAATAAACCAAAATGACAACTGTTTTTGGTTTTCTGTCCTGGAACCTTACAAACTGGTCAGGGGGAAGTGGAGGCAATTAGCAAAATACATAAATATAGTTGCAGCATTTTACATAGTCTGATGATGCTGAGGAGAAAAGGAAAACAAGTAATGGTTAAGGAGTGGGAAAGGGTGTGAGAGAGAAGGGTGGCGATGATTAAAGGACAGATTTAGAGCCACAATCTGACCACGGTCAGAAAAGCAGACGGCATTATCATTCTTTGGTGAACAAGAACCTATGTTGCCTCCTTTCCCTTGTCCTTACCCCCTCAAAGCCACCAACAACTTCTTTATTTACTCCTAGTCTTTCACTTCTCCTCCTTGTCTTCTCTCTTCTCCCCATGACCCTGCTCATACCTCTCTCCTTCCAGGAAGTCTTCCAGGATGACTCCCAGGAACCCTGGCCCGAGCTGACCTCCCTGACTTCCACATCGCATCTCGTTCACTCTCAGCAATACTCTTTGAGCACTTAGCATTCACTGCTGTGAACTCTTAGTCACTCATTCATACCTGATCAGGAGTGTGAACCTAACGTACCGGGAATAAGTGTTGATGTGTCTGTTGATGTAAAACAGCATCCGCATGTTTTACTTCTAAGTTTGGAAAAGCTTAGGTGGGAGACACATGGACAGAGAAACGTGAACAGTTAAGGGAGGGTCAGAGTAAGCCCTGCAAGTTCTCCTTCCTGCTTTCCTGAAATGAATAAAAAATGTTTGCCCAGTTGCTTCTGTGAAAAGCTGCCTTCGTGGTCAAGGACATTCTCAGAACCTAACATCCAGTTGCCTTAAAAGCGCCCCCACATTTTGCCACCTGTCAGAAGTCAGCTGAATGCAGGTTCCCCCTGCAGCTTGTGCAGAAGGGTTATGGGGACCAAGGAGAGAGGCTTCCTTCTGAGAACGATGCAGAGGGCCACTCTTTTTTCCTAGGAAAAGCCCGCTAGCAAAAGCATCTCATGTGGTGTGAGGCTCTGTAAATGGCATCCCGGTCTTCTGTTCACTTAAGTTCCTCCCCATCAAGGAAAGATCAACTTTTTCAATCAGCATCAAGTTTATCAGTCTTGTTTTTGGTTGAAATTGGGTAACTTGAACCCAAGATTCAGGAGCTGACAACTACCAAGGGAGAAAGTGCCAGAGGAGTCTCTCAGTCGGCCAAGTGAGAGCCCAGACAAGGTTCCAGAGGGGCAGGCAGCAAAGAGTAGCCAGTGCTACCTGCCCGCATATTCTTACTAGTAAGATGCAGAAATACTTCAGGATTGCTTACATGATAGAGCCTCGCCTGTCCATGCTGAATTCACGTTTCTTGAGTGCAGACACATTTCCCTGGACTTGTCTGTCAGTCCTTACCACCTTGTATGTGACACAGACTTCATCACCCTTGGTTAGTCAAATAGATACAAAAATTCACGCTACATCCTATCAGATATTTTTTTATGGATGAGCTTCCAGTGGAAAGAGCCCAATCTTGTGGTGTCTTCAACTCTTTAGCTTTGTGTCCTACCCATGATGACGAGACACTGGGCAGTGTCATACCTGATGGAAGGAAATTCCCACCTTAACCAAAAAAGAAACTGGCGGTAGAGTTCTAAGACTAACGTATCATGTCTTGTTGAAAGGGATAAGACGCATGAAAAGACCCCACCACATGTGCAAGTTTTTCCTTATAAATCACTGATTGGAAACAAGAGGTCATAGATTACTACAAGCTTGTGGGGTCAATGTCCAGGGATGTCAATTACCACAGACTCTGGATGGGCAAGGCTGAGACTCATGTGTAAAGGATTTAACCCTCAGCAGAGCTGCTGCTGATGAGGGGAAAGCCACTAATAAGTGGGTTATTATTTACATGAGGAATAAAAGCAAATGATTAGTGAAGAAGAAATAATTTTTTAAGAAAAATCACCTGAGCAGTAGAATTTCTTGTTTTGTTTCAGTGGCTTTAGAGATGGGCTCTAATAAGCACCAAACAGCCAGGCAGCTTGCCTTGTTATCCTTGGCAGCATCTGATCGCACACCTGTTCATGTTCATTAACCCTTCACGTCAGATAGTGTTTCTGTAATTCCCATGGAAGGGGCATTTTCTCCTCACCTCATAATGAGCACACAGCTGAAGAGGAATCCAGTGAGTGCCCAGAAATCAGAGCCTGATGGTCCAGGCTGCATGTGAGTGAGATGGACGCCTGGTCCAGGGGTCACTCGGGGCCAAGACTCCCTCTGTGCAGGGGCCCCAGGAGGCTGGGGGTCAACATCCCTTCTCGCCCAGCCAAGTGTGAGCACTCTTTCCTCACCTCATAGAATGCATTCTCATCACAGTCTTGACATATTTACAGATCAACGACATGCCCATTATTTAATTTTCTCCCTGAAAGCCTAACTCACACTGACAGTAATTGTGTTTGGTAGAGTGTCCAAATTAACTGGGATTTGAAGGTTTCAAATGACCTAGGCAGCCCCATAAATACTCCCACCGAAGTTATCTGAATTATCTGCAAATTCCCAGAGAGCTACACAGCCAGAAGGAGTGATTCTGGAGAGAGGGGAGCAGGTACAGGAAAAACGATTCCTCCAATGCTCTTCTTGGGATCGCTCTCCATCACTCCATGTTTTATATAGGTCATCGCTCTTTGCAAAGTAGAAATAGAGACAGAGAGAGAGAACAAGCATATGGACACCAAGACTAGGAAGGGAGGGTGGGATGGACTGGGAGACTGGGACTGATACATACACATTAGTATGTATAAAATGAGCTTCCCAGGTGACTCAAGTGGTAAATTTAAAAAAAAAAAAATCCACCTGCCACTGAGGGAGATGCAGATTCGATCTCTGGGTTGAGAAGATCCCCTGGGGGGAGGAAATGGCGACTCAGTATTCTTGCCTGGAAAATCCCTCGGACGGAGGAGCCGGTTGTCTACTGTCTATATGGTCACAAAGAGTTAGACACGACTGAGCATGCTCACACATGTATAAGACAGATGACTCATGAGAACCTACTGTATAGCTCAGGGAACTCTACTCAATGCTCTGTGGTGAACTAACTGGAAAGGAAATCCAAAAAAAAGAGAGGCTATATGTACACATGTCGCTGATTAACTTTGCTGCACAGCGGAAACTAACACAACATCGTAAAACAACTACTCCAATAAAACATAATTAAAAGCAAGAGCCCATTTTGCTCTAACACTGCTCTGCTTACGTATGTCTCTGTCAGTATTCTTGCTGCCCCTGTTGTGTTGGCTTCTGCAGAACACCTGCCATCTGTGTGAGTGTCAGGGATGCCCCGGGCATTGGCTGGGGCTCAGCAAGCTCTGCAGAGCTGGTGGGAGGGGAGTGGGTAGGAGGCAGGCTCGGAAAAAAGGGAACCCTCTCCAGTATTCTTGCCTGGAGAATTCCATTCCCCAGTGCCACAGGTGTCTCCGCCCTCCCTCACCTTCCTCGTCCTTTTCCTCCATGTAACAGAAAATTAGAACATAGATACCACCTAGAGCAGCTGACATTGGTCACCGGTGGGAAGCTATGCCAAGCCAGAGCATCCTTCTGGGAAATCGCCATCCCCTCTGTGGGCTCAGAGCCAAAACATGCCTGGTCCCTGAATGCCCTGCTGGCAGCACTGGGAAGGAGCGGGTAGGGAAGAGACAGACACATGGTCTCAAGCAGCTGGTTCTGGAAGGGGGACCACCACCCAGCCCTTGACGCTCCTTCACTTTCAGGGCCAGGTGCTGACTCTCTGCTTTGTCTTTGCCATGTCCCTGCCAGGCATGGGGACTCTCCTAGGAAGTCCAGGGCTTTCTCTTTGCTCAGAGCCCATCCTCGGGCTCTGGGCATGGCTGGTGTGGGTGGAGCAGACTTGAATGGATATCCCTTGAATAATCAAGCAGACAGATCTGTCTCCGGACTCGCTTCCTCTGTGTTCCTCCATTACTTGGGCTGCACTTTGGTCCTTTCTCATCCCCTTTCCTGTCAGCCCATTCACTCTGACTTTACCTGGGTAAAAGCCCCTTGAGATTTGGGATTTTGTAAATTAGAGGAGCTGCTATAGTCCCCTGCTTGGGGGCTAATTTTTTTTTCTCCGTCTTAGCTCACCCTTTCTCAGCTTCTACGAATGGATACAAATCTGTTGCTATTTCTATATATAAACTGTGTAATAAAAGTTTGAGCCCAGATATCACATAAAAAGAACAGGATCAAGAATACAGTAGTGGTTGCATCAATTAGATTCCCATCAACAATACAAGAGGCTTCTCTTTTCTCCACACGCTCTCCAGTATCTATAGTTTATAGATTTGGTGATGCTGTGTTAATATATATACATGGAGTCTAGAAAAGTGGTACCAATGAACTCACTGGCAGGGCGGGAACAGAGACGCAGATGTAGACACAGTGGTTGAAGGAGAGGGTGGCATGAATTTAAAGAGCAGAACTGAAGCGAGTACACTACCATGCGTAAAACAGATAGCTAGTGGAAAGCTGTTATACAACACAGGGAGCCCAGTCCAGGGCTGGCCCAGTCCTAGATGGGTGGGAGGGGAGTGGGTAGGAGGGAGGCTCAGAAAAAAGGGAACCCTCTCCAGTATTCTTGCCTGGAGAATTCCATGGACAGAGGAGCCTGGTGGGTTACAGTCCATGGAGTCACAAAGAGTCAGACACGACTGAGCAGAGAACACACTACTTACCAGATACCAGTAGCTAGCCTTATCAGTTGTGAAATTCAAATTATCTTCAGGCATATTGTCCAGGGTGACATCACCAAAATGGCAACATAGGAGACCCCAGCCTTCGCCCCCTTACGAAGATCAACAATTAGATAGCTACCTACTAATGAAAACAGCCTAGGAAATCTCTCTAGCCCACTTGAGAAACTTTAGCAACACAGTAGGAGAAAAATTTTTGTTTTAAAACCTAAGAATAATCTCACAAGAAGAGAAGAACACCTTCTTTTTGCCTGCATCAGCCCATGCCCCGACACGACTGAGCAACTAAGCACATGTGTGTGTGTGTGTGTGTGTGTGTGTGTGTACTTATAGATGATTTGCATTGTTGTATGGCAGAAACCAGCAAAACAATGTAGAGCAATTATCCTCCAATAAATTTTTTTAAAGGAATTCCTCTTATGTTCAGGTACCTAGAACAGTCTAATTCCCAGAGTCAGGAAGTACATTGGTAGATGCCAGTGGCCGGGGTCGGGGGATGAGGAGTTGGTATTTAATGCAGACAGAATTTCAGTTTAGAAAGGTGAAAAATTTGGGGGATGGATGATGATGTTACACAACAAAGTGAGTGTATTTAGTGCCATCAAACTGTGCAGTTAAATATGGTGAAAATGGTATGTTTTTTATTATGTGACCTTTACCACAAAAACGAAAAAAAAAAACATGAAAAAAGGAAAGATGGAATATAAGAGTAAAATGAGACGGGGTTCACCTGGGAAAGCTCTTGTGGAAACTCATAACACCAACCAGGGACATCTGGACAGAGACGCTGCTCCACCGCATTTGATGAAAAACTCCTAAGGTTTCCAGGAGCTAATGCAGGTTGAATCAGCAAGCCTCTCTTCGCTCCCCTTCCATCCCTCAAGTTCAAGTCACGGCCGCCTCACCTGGACTAGGGGATCGATAGCCTCATGGCCGGCCTCCCTGCCTGCCAGTCCTGCTCTCAGACAGTTTTCCACAAGAAAGGTCTTTTCATAACATAATTCTCTCTGCGTCATTCCCTAATTAAGACCCATTAACAGACGCACTCCCTTCATCCAAATGCAGAGCAAAAAGTAGATGAAATAGAAAAATAGAAAACTGAATGTGTTAATGAGGCTCAAAAATCAAGGTGAGTCTCTCCCTGAACCAGAAACAGAAGAGAAAACGTCCCTGGGCTCTGCCAGAGCCACAGGCTTGCTGGGCCCTTTCTGGAAGGAGGCAGTCTGCATTTTGATTCCAGAGGAGCAAAGAGGGTAAAATTACTCCACTCAAGAGTGGGAATCTAGGCTAATGTCACTCACGAACTACTGTCTTCACTCCCAACACCCACTCATAAAAGAAACTAAAAGCTATAGCTTCTAGCTTCCCTGGGGGTCAAATTTTTAATAGGATACCAGCCCAAGAAGGAAAAAGCAGACAGAAGCGCAGTCTTCTATCAAGTCAGGAAGCAAGCCACAATATCCCCAGTTCCACCGTGGGACCAGAGCTCTGGAATACCAGGTCTGGTGCAGGGAGTCCCAGGCAGCTGGGCCTCGGTAGCCACAAAACCACTGGCCCAGGAGAGGTGAATGCAAAGGAAACAGAAAAACAAAAACAAACGCCTCCCACTCAAAATAAGCCTGCAAAGCAAAATTCCAAAACAGACGGCAAAATCTAATACCAAGAAAGACAGCCAAGAAAATCAACATGCTCTACACAAATATGCCCTCAGGGAAATTAAGTTTGTGGCACCATCTGGCAAAACTTTAAAATAGGTATGTTTGGTTGCCCAGTGAGATAAATGAATACCTTCCATTTTTTTTCATGGTATTTATTTATTTATAAGTTTTGGCTGAGCTGTTTCTTCATCACAGCACACAGACTTTCTCTAGCTGTGGCACGAAGGCTTCTCATTGTGGGGGCCTCTCTTGTTACGGAGCACCGGCTCTGGATGGATAGGTTCTGGTTTTGGAACACTGGCTTACTTGTCCCAAGGCATGTGGGATTTTATTTCCCTGACCAGAGATCAAACCTGCAGACCCTGCATTGGAAGACGGATTCTTAACCACTGGACCACCAGCGAAGTCCCAATAACCTCTATTTTTAAAAAAGGAGAAATTTTAAAATAAAAACAGGCATAAAGTTAAAAGTAAAGTAATTAGCCTCCAATTAAAATAAATAAATTTAAATTTTTAAAAATGATTGTAATAAAATAAAAGGAACAATTTTTAAAAGGGGGGGAATTAAAATAATAATAATGATAAAGGTATCGAGTTTATTAATAAAAACTCAATACATGTTATAGGCCCAGACCTGATACATGGAGAGAAGGAATGTAGTACCGAGAGCATGTGTGCAGTGAAGATACACAAACAGTGGACGCCGAGAGGCGCTTGTGCCTCCTAGGAGTTCTCAGACAAGGGAAGGGATACATGGTTCAGAGTGAAAACTCTGCAGATTTAAAGAAAGATGCCCAATGAATCTCTAGATGGAAAGTATACTTAGAATAAATTATGGTAAAGTTATTAAAAGACTTATCAGAGTAAAACTGCAGAACACGAAAAAGAAAAAAGGAAATGTTTGTAACCAAGTACAAGAATGTTCTTAGCACATTGTCTATATCAGCAAAATATTGGAAATTTTCCTAAATGCCTATTAATGGGAAGATGTATACATAAGTGGTGGTGTATTAACAGGATAATCACACACTAAAATATTATATAGCAGTTAAAAACAAATGCCTTGCTATGCCAAAATGGCTAAGTCTCAGAAACAAAGATGTGGGTGGGGGGGGAAGGCTGGGAGGAAAGAGCAAGTAGCAAAATCATAGAGTGTACTATTAATTATATAAAAATTGAAGCCATATTTTATTTATGTCTATATAAAATTTTAGTGGGAATGTGTGTGTTTGTGAGCTCAGTTGTGTTTGACTCTTTACGACCCCATGGACTGTAGCCTGTCNAGGAAAGAGCAAGTAGCAAAATCATAGAGTGTACTATTAATTATATAAAAATTGAAACCATATTTTATTTATGTCTATATAAAATTTTAGTGGGAATGTGTGTGTTTGTGAGCTCAGTTGTGTTTGACTCTTTACGACCCCACGGACTGTAGCCTGTCAGGATCCTCTGTTCATGGAATTTTCCACACAAGAATATTGGAGCCAGTTAGCATTTCCTGCTCCAGGGAATCTTCCCGACCCAGGAATCAAACCCATGTCTCTTGTGTCTCCTGCCTTGGCAGGCCAGTTCTTTACCACTGCACCACCTGGGAAGCCCTTTACCGGGACCATAAAAGCCTAAATGTGAATGGTGGATACAAACATTACAGATGGATGTAACAATCTCTGAGAAGAGTGAAAGACACACAGGCAGACTTCATGTGCCTCTCCAGTGTTACATTAGAGTGGCTTGTGTGACTTGAGTCAATCCAAGAAACAGACTTTTCAGAGCACCTCTAAGTGCAGCATCTAGAGGTCAAGGGATTTGAAGATCAAAGAAAACTTACTGATCATTCTAGTACAACTTATTCATTTTAAGAAGGAGGAAACTGAGACTCTTACTCTCCGTTAGAATCTTTTGATATTTAATAGGAGCACACTTAAATGAGAACTAATAGATCAATTGGTTGCAAAAGATGGTCGTGACACACAGTGAGGTCCCTGATGGACAAGGCAAAGCCAGAGCTCTATAAATTTCTAGTGAAAGAATGACTTCATAGAACGATGTTGCCAAGACAAATCTTATAATCCCTAGTTTCTCAAGAGAACTCAAGGTCAGCCCATTGTTTTTAACTAAGGCGTCTGGCCACTTGGCTTCCACTTAACTGGCACTAAAATAGGGGTTCTTTTTCCAGTGGCTTGCTTCCAGTACTCCCCATCAGAGCCCCAGTTATTACAATTATGTTTTTTAAAAATGCCATTTATTCCCACTGCTAAATTTTAGTCTCTTTAAATGAGTGCTATCTCTGAGAAGAGAAGGAGTAGAACATGAAGAGCAACAATTGCCACACAAACTCCTTCATACACGAAGCATGCGATTGACCACAGAATAATAGAATCTATGAGTTGGACCTTATTCCTACCTCCCAGTTATTGAAAAAATCCCACATACAACATGAATGACTTGGTTTTTCCATCTCAGAATATATCTGGATTCAGACATTCCCTGTTTGACAAAGACATCTGTTCCACTTTTAGAGCACTCTATTTCATAGAAAGATTTCTTTTTCTCCCTAAAATCCGTCTCCCCGAAACGTCTCCCTGTGGTTCCTAGTTCTTACCCTGGAGCTACAGCTTGGACACAGACATATTAATCACAATTTTTATTTTCTGTATTTTAGGATGCCTTGCCATTTTGAGTAGCCAACTGAACAGGGTGGGCAGGGTGAAAGAGCAGGAAGACTACACCTCTCAGGGCTAGCTGATTCCTAAGAACACAGGAAGTTCCCTACATACGAACTTTCAAGTTTCAAACGTTCAAAGATGTGAGTGGGCATTTGCATGTCCAATCACATATGTCAGTTCACGTGTCTGGCATACACTGTCATATGCGTGCATTTTCTATAAGCGGTTGTGCTTTTGCATACTTTACTGTACAGTACTGTATAGGGTACGGTATCTTTATTTCATGCCTGGATGCCCAGAAGCAAGCACAAAAGCTTCGATGATGTAGCTGGTACAGTGCTACCCAGACATCACTAGATCATTTTTTCAAGAGGGTAGCTAGAACTGATTCCAGCAAGGAACCAGACACCTGTGCTGTCAACATCAGGATGAAAATGCGGCTTGCCCTCAGTCTCCTATTGCTGACGATCCTTCAGGTCTACCATCTCCCACCTCCTCTCCCTCCTCCAGTCAGTAATTCGTCCCATCTGTTCACTCGACGCCAGCTGCTGTGTGCCAGTGATTGTGCTGTATTACTGTACTTTTCAAGGTACCATACTGTAAAATTAAAAATATTTATTTTGGGGTTTGTTTTTTATATATGTATTATTTGTGTGAAAAGTATTACAAATCTGTTACAGTTCAGTACTATATTGCCAATTCTGTGAGTTGAGTATTCGGCTAACCTTGTTAGACTTAGGAACAAATTAGACTTAGGAATGGGCTCTTGGAACAAAACTAGTTCCCATGTCGGGGACTTACTATACAAACCAACGGATCATGAGTCCATACCCTCAACAACCTCCGTATGCTACCATCACTCACCATGCTAATATTTCCCTTCCCCTAGATCAACTACAGCCAGACAACTAGGGACACTCCCAGGCCCCAGAGCCTGCTGGGAGAGCGCAAGCTAGCCAGTCCAAAGCTGTTTGCCCTGCTCCGCCTTGTCTTTCTCATGGAAAATTTAATAAAGGCTGTGGCCTGTGCTTTTCCAGCACTCTTTGCTCCCTCCTGACCAACACTAGTTCTTCCCNGCCAGACAACTAGGGACACTCCCAGGCCCCAGAGCCTGCTGGGAGAGCGCAGGCTAGCCAGTCCAAAGCTGTTTGCCCTGCTCTGCCTTGTCTTTCTCATGGAAAACTTAATAAAGGCTGTGGCCTGTGCTTTTCCAGCACTCTTTGCTCCCTCCTGACCAACACTAGTTCTTCCCTGGGTGGCCCTGCACAGCATGCCAGCCCCCACTCTCAGGAACTGTAAGTAGCGGACATCTTCTTTCACTCTCATTAGCCCCTCTGTGCTGCACTTGGCCACCTCTACGAATTATTGAGATGCTTGTTGACCCATTTCATGCGTTACCTTTTAGGCCCTCGATGCTTATCTTTCAACACCTTTCTCAAGACTACAATCTCTCATGCAGAGTCTGGTCATTTTAGAGTGCTGAAGGACATTTTGCTTCTTTGACCTGGGCAATACGCTTTTATCTCCTCAGCCATTACCATTTTCAGCAACTGATTTACACCACTGGTTAAGATAAAGCTTCCCTGTTAACAAAAACCTTCAACTCCATTTCACATGAATATTTGATAAAACAAATTTCTCAGTTCTTATTTGCACAATTGATCATTTCCATGGAATATTATTAATTAAATAATAATTACATATGTTATCTATTGTATGTCATTATTTTTATTGAGGTATAATTATATATAACATTATATTGATTTAGGTATACAATATAATGATTGAATATTTGTATATATCTTGAAATGATTACCACAGTTAATTTAGTTAGCATCCATCACCATACACAGTTACAAATTTTTTTCCTGTGATAAGAATGTTTAAGGTCTATCTACTTTTGGCAACATTCAAACATACGATATTACATTATTAACTTTAGGCATCATGCTGTCCATTACATCTCCATGACTTAATAATTTTATAACTGGAAGTTTGTACTTTCTTACTCCTTTCACTCATATAACATTAAGTCATAAGTCTTGAGCTTCCCTGATGGCTCAGTGGTGAAGAATTAGCCTGCCAATGCAGGAGACATGGGTTCAGTCTCTGGTCCAGGAANCAGTGGCTTGCTTCCAGTACTCCCCATCAGAGCCCCAGTTATTACAATTATGTTTTTTAAAAATGCCATTTATTCCCACTGCTAAATTTTAGTCTCTTTAAATGAGTGCTATCTCTGAGAAGAGAAGGAGTAGAACATGAAGAGCAACAATTGCCACACAAACTCCTTCATACACGAAGCATGCGATTGACCACAGAATAATAGAATCTATGAGTTGGACCTTATTCCTACCTCCCAGTTATTGAAAAAATCCCACATACAACATGAATGACTTGGTTTTTCCATCTCAGAATATATCTGGATTCAGACATTCCCTGTTTGACAAAGACATCTGTTCCACTTTTAGAGCACTCTATTTCATAGAAAGATTTCTTTTTCTCCCTAAAATCCGTCTCCCCGAAACGTCTCCCTGTGGTTCCTAGTTCTTACCCTGGAGCTACAGCTTGGACACAGACATATTAATCACAATTTTTATTTTCTGTATTTTAGGATGCCTTGCCATTTTGAGTAGCCAACTGAACAGGGTGGGCAGGGTGAAAGAGCAGGAAGACTACACCTCTCAGGGCTAGCTGATTCCTAAGAACACAGGAAGTTCCCTACATACGAACTTTCAAGTTTCAAACGTTCAAAGATGTGAGTGGGCATTTGCATGTCCAATCACATATGTCAGTTCACGTGTCTGGCATACACTGTCATATGCGTGCATTTTCTATAAGCGGTTATGCTTTTGCGTACTTTACTATACAGTACTGTATAGGGTACGGTATCTTTATTTCATGCCTGGATGCCCAGAAGCAAGCACAAAAGCTTCGATGATGTAGCTGGTACAGTGCTACCCAGACATCACTAGATCATTTTTTCAAGAGGGTAGCTAGAACTGATTCCAGCAAGGAACCAGACACCTGTGCTGTCAACATCAGGATGAAAATGCGGCTTGCCCTCAGTCTCCTATTGCTGACGATCCTTCAGGTCTACCATCTCCCACCTCCTCTCCCTCCTCCAGTCAGTAATTCGTCCCATCTGTTCACTCGACGCCAGCTGCTGTGTGCCAGTGATTGTGCTGTATTACTACTGTACTTTTCAAGGTACCATACTGTAAAATTAAAAATATTTATTTTGGGGTTTGTTTTTTATATATGTATTATTTGTGTGAAAAGTATTACAAATCTGTTACAGTTCAGTACTATATTGCCAATTCTGTGAGTTGAGTATTCGGCTAACCTTGTTAGACTTAGGAATGGGCTCTTGGAGCAAAACTAGTTCCCATGTCGGGGACTTACTATACAAACCAACGGATCATGAGTCCATACCCTCAACAACCTCCGTATGCTACCATCACTCGCCATGCTAATATTTCCCTTCCCCTAAATCAACTACAGCCAGACAACTAGGGACACTCCCAGGCCCCAGAGCCTGCTGGGAGAGCGCAGGCTAGCCAGTCCAAAGCTGTTTGCCCTGCTCTGCCTTGTCTTTCTCATGGAAAACTTAATAAAGGCTGTGGCCTGTGCTTTTCCAGCACTCTTTGCTCCCTCCTGACCAACACTAGTTCTTCCCTGAGTGGCCCTGCACAGCATGCCAGCCCCCACTCTCAGGAACTGTAAGTAGCGGACATCTTCTTTCACTCTCATTAGCCCCTCTGTGCTGCACTTGGCCACCTCTACGAATTATTGAGATGCTTGTTGACCCATTTCATGCGTTACCTTTTAGGCCCTCGATGCTTATCTTTCAACACCTTTCTCAAGACTACAATCTCTCATGCAGAGTCTGGTCATTTTAGAGTGCTGAAGGACATTTTGCTTCTTTGACCTGGGCAATACGCTTTTATCTCCTCAGCCATTACCATTTTCAGCAACTGATTTACACCACTGGTTAAGATAAAGCTTCCCTGTTAACAAAAACCTTCAACTCCATTTCACATGAATATTTGATAAAACAAATTTCTCAGTTCTTATTTGCACAATTGATCATTTCCATGGAATATTATTAATTAAATAATAATTACATATGTTATCTATTGTATGTCATTATTTTTATTGAGGTATAATTATATATAACATTATATTGATTTAGGTATACAATATAATGATTGAATATTTGTATATATCTTGAAATGATTACCACAGTTAATTTAGTTAGCATCCATCACCATACACAGTTACAAATTTTTTTCCTGTGATAAGAATGTTTAAGGTCTATCTACTTTTGGCAACATTCAAACATACGATATTACATTATTAACTTTAGGCATCATGCTGTCCATTACATCTCCATGACTTAATAATTTTATAACTGGAAGTTTGTACTTTCTTACTCCTTTCACTCATATAACATTAAGTCATAAGTCTTGAGCTTCCCTGATGGCTCAGTGGTGAAGAATTAGCCTGCCAATGCAGGAGACATGGGTTCAGTCTCTGGTCCAGGAATATCCCACATGCCGCAGAGGAACCAAGCCCACGTGCCGCAACAGCTTAGCCTGGGAGCCGCAGCTACTGAAGCCCGGGAGCCGCAGCTACTGAGCCCGGGAGCCGTAGCTACTGAAGCCTCGCCGCTTAGAGCCCGTGCTCCACAGCAAGAGAAGTCACTGCAATAAGAAGCCTTTGAAAAGCAACTCGAGAGTAGCCCCACTTGCCGCAGCTACGCAGCCCAAGCAGCCAAAAGTAAATGTTTTTCAATTGAAAATTAGTTTATTTTAATTGCAGGCTAATTACTTTACACTTCTGTGGTGGCTTTTGCCATGACTTGAATTAGCCATGGCAAATGGCTTGAATTCAAGCCCTGCTTCAATTAAATTAAATTTAATTTTTAATTTTAAAAATTGTGCCTCATATTATCTGTCCTGTTGCATCTTGTTTTGTTTAAGGTTTTTCTCCCCATTAAATTATTAAAACCCCCAATATTTCTCCTTCTCCATCCTCCCCTTTGCATCTGACTTAAGTGCTCAGGTATTTGTTTCCATGGGACTCTAGGTTAAATCTTAATGGTCCACCATTCTTATTGTCCAGTCTGCCTGGATCGGCACAGACACGTCTTTGTCTTCAAGTAGCCATTGACAAATATATTAACGCACATGAAACTCTGTTACTTTCCTTGAGACCTCCTTCTCTTTGAGATAATGATGCTGGCTTTGATGTATGGTTGTCCACAGGCTATGGGTCTCTCAACATTTCTCCCTTCATATACCAAGTGCCTCCTGAGTGTCAGCATTATTCCTACCTGAACACCTACATTCAACTATGAGAGAGAGATTTCGTGGTTTTTTTAATTATTATTACTTCAAGTTTACAGTCAGGCAGTTCTCTAACAGTGATCATTTTATCAAAAGAAAGAGGGGGCGTGAGTTTTCTTCCTTTTCCTGTGTACCAAAGGACTCACCTACCTCTATTCTGAGCACACTCTATCACATTTAATGCTGCATTCCAGTTTCCCCCTTTTTTAAAGAAAGTTTTGATGTGGGCCATTTTAAAAGTCTCTACTGAATTTGTTAGGATAATGCTTCTGTCTTTTATGTTTTAGTTTTTTTGGCTGTGAGGTATGTGGTCTCTTAGCTCCCCAGCCAGGAATCAAACCCACACCCTCTGCACTGGAAGTCTTAACCCCTGGACCACCAGGGAATTCCCATTCCAGTTTCATTGATGCAGACTGTGTCGACTTTCCAGCATTCAAACACGTTATACTCCAATAGTGTTTTGTAATTTACCAAAAGCAAAAAGTCTTTCAGAAACTGTGCGTGCATGAGTGCTAAGTCACTTCAGTCACGTCCAACTCTTTGCGGGGCTAAGGACTGTAGTCTCCCAGACTCCTCTGTCCATAGGATTTTCCAGGCAAGAATACAGGGGCTCTTCCTGACCTGGGGATTGAACCCACACCACCTGTGGTTCCTGCATTGCAGGCAGATTCTTCACTCCTGAGCCACTGGGGAAGCCCTCACAATATGTAAGGATGCTGTAAATCCCCTTCTGGAAGATGTTAGCTGTAGGAGGCTCAGCCAATGGACGACCTTAAACCAGGTCTTCTCTCTGTGCATCTAGAACCCCTAGTATGCCCTTGCCCGACCCCCACAGCAGCAATATGGAAGCAAGCTGGCACTTCAGGCTCTGTTGGTTCTCTGAAGCCTCTAGAAACCATCATCTGGAAGTGGAGACTGGAGCCATTTTCAAGTGTTTGGGAGCTCATCTCCTCATCCCTGTTATGTTTCAGTCCCCTCCCTGGGTGGCATGTTCTGTGCTTCCAAGTGTAGAGGTCACTATTCACTGCAAAGATCAAAGCAATAAAAAAATATTTATTCACATATGCACAAGATCTTACATTCCTTTCAATATTCTTACACTTGCAACTTTTGACCTGGAAAATCTCTCCAAGAGAAGACTTCAAACTGCAGCATTCCACATGGAAAACCTGGGGCAGGAAGCCTTCCCAGAGCAATAACAGGGAAATTTGTAACACTTGGTGGGCAGGGAGGGGCTGTGTTTACAGCTGTAAGGTAGAGCGTGGCACAGTTGCTCTGTGCTGGTTCTCACGGGGCATCATTTCAAAGACCTCCCTTCCTCTGTGCCCCAAACCTGTTTACAAGAGTCTCTTTCTTCCCTGGAACTTGCCACAGGTAGTTAAGTATGAATAATGACAACTGAAAAAAGAAAACTAAATTCCCATTACTAAAGAAAAACTCAAGTCAGCCCTCTGGGGGAGACACTCACAGGATTAATTATATTGTAGGAGTGGATATCTTTCTTCATTTCCCTTTCCAGCAGTTTTGCAAATGCATTTTTCCACGTTTTAAAAGAAATGGAAGAACTCGCTAGTTCCACAGCCAGAAAATCCTGACAGTCTCTGATAGCTGAATAATGGATGAAGCTCCACTGTTTACTTAGCAGGGGGAGAAAAAAAAAAGAGGGGCGATAGAGCAGTCCAGATAAAGTGTAGGAATCTGACATCCTCTTGTGCTAGACAATGGTGAGAAGAATATTCTGGCTCCTTTTCTTTTTTGTCCATGTATGAAATATATGTTGGAAACAACACTTCACTATCATTTTCATTATTACTATTAACTCTTAGGCCTGTACCTAGGACTTAATCCCAGAATTCTACTCATGTCAACCTGATTATACCCTAGAACACAGATTAGGAAATATCCCCATCTCAAAAAATCTCAGATTTCCTATTGCACAAACTCTAAAGGGACTTTCCCTAAGACAGTGTATAATTTTCCCTGCAGGAAAATGTCTCCCACATCACCATACATTCATTGATTGGAAAACTGATTAAAACATGATTATAATTAGCAAAGGCTTAAGGTTTTTCTTTTCCATAAAGTTCAGCACTTTCTTGTTGATTAATTCACATTCCTGTCCTCCTTTGTAGGGCCAACCATACCAAGTCAGAGGAGTTGAAGGCTGTCAGGGTGTTTGCCTTCTGAGGGAACCCTCCCTATAAAAATCTCCCACCATGTCTGTCATAGAGACCTAAAATTTCACCGTTAGAGATTCACTCTTTTGGTTCTGGAGGCTTTTAATCCCTGGGGGCCTTATTAAAATGCAAAAAAAAAAAAAAACTCTGAGAAGAATAACAGCATCAGAAGCTATTATTAACTGACAGCAAGAAGGCCCTTGGGAATCGGACACAGGCTAGAGCTTAAGGAATGACTACAGGAAATCAGGACAGAGAGGATGGTAAGGAGGTAGCAAAAATAAACTTTACCTATTTCACAATTTTTCAGGGACAAGGCAGCCCTACTTCTGCTCTTCCCCTACACCAGAGGAATTCCATTCAAGGTGGAATAATGGGCTCCATAGAAGCAATTTATTTTCAGGTGTTCTAAAGGAGAAAACCAGCAGTGACACATAAAAGCATTTACGTAGAAGTCTGGCTTTCACTGAGGTTACTTGATCATGACATCACCCCTGGATTTTCTCTTCCAAGGCCTTGAAGTCGTCATTTGGGCTTGTCAGTAAGGGTTGCATCTAAATCATATGATTACATGCTCCTGTTCCTCTGTTTCCTCACCCTCCTGGGACAATCACAGAATCAATGCTACCATGGTGAAGTCAGCAAGATGTACAGAACAGCTTCAAGCTTTTGGAGACAGCAATATGGGAATTTGCTTTGAAAATTGTATACACACCAGGTGTGTTTTTTTAGAAAACATGGAAGTGACTTACACTAATTAGGTCTCCAAAAAAGAAGAACTTGGAAGTTCCTGAAGCTAACTTTCTGAATTTCAGGAATATCTGTCTCCATCCCGTGAAAAGTGAAAAAAGTGAAAGTAAAAGTTGCTCTTTGCGACTGCATGGACTATACAGTTCATGGAATTCTCCAGGCCAGAATGCTAGAGTGGGCAGTCTTTTCCTTCTCCAGGGGATCTTCTGAACCCAGGGATCTAACCCAGGTCTCCTGCATTGCAGACAGATTCTTTACCAGCTGAGCCACAAGGGAAGCCCAACGAGGTGCTTCTTTGCATCTGCAGGGAGAGGTCCTGGAGCAAAGTTTCTGCATCCTCCAGAGATGCTTCCTTCCTTGGAAGATTAATGTGGACACTAAAAGTTTTAAAAATGCCAGAAAAGTTCGAAATTCCTTCTGATTATTGTGTTGTGGTTGGCGTGCCCTTGCAGGTATACCTGTGTACGTGTTTAAGCATATAGATGCATCATAAGAAAAAGTGCACTGGGAAATTAAACTTTTCCTAGAAAAAATTTCAAGTATTATTTGAAAGCGTTATGCCTTATAGGAGCAAGGGTAGTTTTTATGTTTTTCTTGTGTACCTAGAATAAAAGGCTGTGGAAATATTTTTTGTGTGTTTTGTTAATCTGTGTGGCAATTTCATATAGTAAGTAGACAGGAAAACTTGACCCACACCCAGACCCCTTGGGGCACTTCAAAATACAGTGAAAGCTCTGTTCACTGCATGGTGACCTTGTCGAGTCAGCATATCTCTGCCCAGAAGAGAGACATGGTCTAGGGAATATACCCAATCTCCAGGGAATACAGTGGCTGAGCCTTAAGTAAACTATAGAAGGAAGAGTAGATATATTTCTTTAAATCTCGACCCACATAGTGTTTTCACTCTAAGTGATTAACCACGTGACTGCAGTTAATTAAGGATCGATGGTTATGTTATAATTGATGAATATGTTCTTACTTTAACAAAAATTGTATATCTTTTAGATAAAGCCCAATCAAGCTGCCTTTGCCCTTTATCTCATTTATCTGAGCCTTACATAAGATTCTCCGCTGGCCTGACTTCACCATCATAAGTACACCTCAGACATGAAGTACTCCCTTTCTGACACTCCAGAAGAGCAAAACACAAAAGTCAGGAGCATCTGAGAAAAATCCAAGAGAATCCTAGGCTGTAAGTATAAATTTCTGGAAGCCCACATACAAGGAAAACCGCAAAATTAATGTCTTCTGACCACAGTTCGGTAGCCTTTATAGGATGTGCAAAAGAGCAGCTCGTTTTTCTCTTTGTCTTGTACACAGCTTTTACTCTGCACTCCGCCCTTCCCAGTGTAGAGAAAAAGGAGCGAGGATTTACAGGAACCCCCAAGCCACCTTCTGTAGCCACTTCTAAGAGAAGTAACGGTGAACCCAGTGCTTGGGGATTGTCAGCATTTTTATCACGGATGTGGAGGTCCGTAGTGTGCACATGTGCGCTGTGTCTTATGACTAAGAAACAGGCAGTTTCATTTCTTCCTGATAACCATGGCAACCATTCATTCCCTCAACAAGTATTAAGTACCTATTAGGTGCTGAATATTAGGGAGAAAAAAGATGAGTGAGTGCCTGCCATTTAGTATAGGCTAGGAACCTAGTCAATAAAATAATTATAGTACAAAACATTAAGTTACAATAGACATGTATATGAAGTGCTATGAGCTTTGAAAGCTGTCGCTATAAGGATTATGACTATATATTATGGTTAATTTTTAATACTATCTGAATAATAATGAGCAGTCAGCATGTGGCAAGCATACCCATCATATCTCTCTCTTTTACTCTTTATGATACTCCCCCTGAGATAAGCACTATAATCAAGCTAAGGAAACTCAAGCTTTGTGGAGTTAGCTGATTCCTCAAAATCACACCACTAAGGCAGAGCTGATCTCTACACCCAGATCAAGACTGCCAGTGTCATGGTGCTAACCACTATGCCATACTAGTTCCAAATTCTGAAATATATTTTGTCCTCTGCCTTGGTCAGCACTCCTGTTCATGACTCCAGAGAATTCTGGAACTCATCTTTAAAAATTGTACCCATGTCTGCAGCACGAATTGTTTGACTTATTTGTACTTAGTACAATTGATCCCCAAAGTGATGCCCCTGGCACCTTAGGAATGAAACAATGTCAAGCAACTAAAATAAAAAGGCAGCAACCTTCAGCAAAGCACCCCAGTGAACAGCCATGTGCAAGGAAATATTTTGAGGTCATCGAGGAGACAGTAATCTTTGTCTGGGGGCCAAAACACACTTCCCCAGTGAGGTTGCAGGATACACATAAATAATCCAGTCTGAAGAAAGGTCGTCTCTGGGGCTAGAGTCAGGGTTAGCAGCGACAGCTTGCAAACCGATTGCTCTGAAAACCTTCCACCGGTCTGGCTAAGTACCACAGGGAGAGTGGTGCTGAAAGCAGATAAGGCTTAACTCCTCTGCAGGAGGAGCCAACCTTGAACCTTATTGTTGCTGGAGACTTTATTTGGCATCACGCTGTACTCCCATCAGCCAGGGAAACCACGGAACAGACGAGAGTGCTCCTAGAGGGGCAGGAAACGCAGGCCATGGGGCACTGCGGGAGGTCACGGGACCACAGGGCAGCAGGCAGGAATCAATAGCATTGAGCAGAGTCTGGGGGATCTATGACCCCAGAACTGTGTGACAGTTCAGCAAACTTGAGCCCACGTGGGGTTGGCCAAGGGTGTGCAGAGAGTCACAGACACCAATTTTTAGGGAATTCGAAGAACACAGAGCTACACAGTGAAATAGAACTGTCGAAGATGTATTTCCTGAGCAGAAATGCCTGGCAAATAGCAGACCATTTGGTCACTTCTGTGTGAGGGCCCCAGGAAGCATTCTTGCCCATGCTTTCAGGCCTGAAATGACCATCTATTCTCTGGGTCAAATTGTTTTCCCTTTCCTTATTATACTATTTTTAACTACTTTATTATGAGATGTTTCAAACACACACAAAAGCAGAGTGTCTAGTATAATAAAATCCAGTAGTACCCAGCAAAACCTGCACATAAGAATAAGATTTTATCTGTGTTTCGGTTTGAATCTCTAGAAGGACTTCTTTTTTAAACACATTGCACTGTTATCATTCCAGAAATAAACTGAACAATAATTTCTCGACATCATCAAAAATCCAATTAGTGTTCAAACCTCCCAAAGTGTCTTAAAAGATTTCTTTATGGTTGAGGTTGATTTTTTTAAGTAGAACTTAAACAACAGCCACTCATTACAGATGGTTAATATGTCTTTTAAGTCATTTTACTTGGGTATGTTTCCCATTTTCCTTCCATTTTTCTATTCTTTTTTTTATTGGCTATGCTGCACTGCATGTGGGGTCTCAGTTCCCCAACCAGGGATCCTCCATTTTTCTTTGCAGTCTACTTGCTGAAAAAGCTATAAAGTTTCTGAGGTTTGGGGTACTGCTGATTGCATTCATATGGTGTCATTGAATGTATTCCTCTGTATTTCCTGGTGATTAAGTCTAGATACTTGATCAAGTTCAGGGTCCATTTCTTGGCAAAAACACTTCCTAGGTGGTGGTGTGTACTTCCATCAAGAGACACAAAATATCAGATTGTCTGCCATATTGTGACGTTAGCTGCCATTGATTATTGTCTGGATTCATTACTTTGTTCAGGATCACAAAATCATATTCTGGTTCTATTATTTTTCTTTCATCTAATAAGTGGAAAATGCAGGATAAATTTATCTCTAAGAAATCAAATGTTCTTGGTTCTTCTCTTTTTACAAGTTTCTTAAGTCACCAGTTGGGAATTCCCTGGAGATCCAGCGGTTAGGACTTGGCACTTGCATTGCTGTGGATTCAGGTTCCATCCCTGGCTGGGGAACTAAGATCTCACAAGCCTCAAGACATGGCCAAAAAAAAAATTAAGTCATCAGTTGGTTCATGAGCACTTCTAAAAGAATCTTTTTAGTTTTAACATGAATTTATTGATTTATACATGTTTGGTATATTCCAATACATCGCTGCCATTATTCTTGGTGAAGCTGCTCAGTCGTGTCCAACTCTTTGCGACCCCGTGGACTGTCGCCTACCAGGCTTCTATGTCCACGGGATTCTCCAGGCAAGAATACTGGAGTGGGTTACCATTTCCTTCTCCAGGGGATCTTCCCGACCCAGGGATCGAACCCAGGTCTCCTGCATTGGAGGCAGACGCTTTAACCTCTGAGCCACCCCTATCTTTCACCAGTGGTAATTTCTTCACGTCACCTCAGAGCTCCTTTTGATTAAACTTTTGATATTGTACTTACTTGTTTATCTTTTATATTTTTTGCCCAGATCTCGAATCAGCCTTTTATCTAAGAAATGCTAGTTCCTAGATGTGAGTTTTTATATAGGAGACCACAGTCTGCCCACTGCCAGTAAGAAGCACTTACTAATACATTAATCAAACTTAGGTCTTCATTCAGCCTAAGATACCTTCTCACTCTCTCTCTGCCCTTTCCCTCCTAAACCCAGAGAATAATGGACCCCCTTCATGAAGCCAAACTTTCAGGACACCTCAGGAATCTCATTCCATGGGCACTGTGGTTGCATGTGACATGCAATCATACATATTCGCATGCCCTATATCCCCTTGTACCCTCCCAGACAGGATGAGGAGCTGTGTCTTCTTGCATAATTTCATCATGGTCTCTGCTTCTGGAATGGAAGACCCAGAAGAGAAAGGAACTTGTGTGTGCTGCTGGTAACTTACCCCAGAGTGGTGGCTGGTGTGTGTCTGCTGACAAGTCAGTGAATTCGCATTCTAAGAAGCAGCTGTGATTCTTCTTTAGTTATTCCACCTATACATTTACAAATAAAGGAATGACTTGATATCAAGGGAAGTTCTTTCATTTTCATTGCTAAGGTTCTGTTCTTTTGTTACCCCCATAAGACCAAGGAAACAGCATTCCCAGAGCTTTTACACCCAGGCTTTCTC
>SJYX01013972.1:0-12052 GCA_006410675.1 Oreotragus oreotragus | reverse complement strand
TCTGATTGATTATCTCCTTGTTAAAGTATATGCCCAGTTGAGGGGGGAATCACATTGTCCATTTTGATCACCATTTGGACCCTCAGATTTGAACCTATCACATACTAGATACTCCGTGTATTACTTATCTGTTGTTGGATGAAAAACTACACCCAAAGCTTGCTTGCTCAAACCCACTATACTCACAATTATCTTCATGGTTTCTGTGGGTCAGAAATTCAAGAGCAGCTCATCTTAAGCTTCTGGCTCAGGTTCTGGTTCAACCTCAATGCTGAGGTCGCAGCAGGTATTGAGCAGGGTCACAGGGATCTCAAGACTCTTCTAGGGCAGAGTGACTTCTGACATGGCCCACTCACAGTTCTGACTATGCCAAGGGTTCTTGCTGATTCCTTTTTCCTACATGGTCCTCCTCAGGGGGCTGACAATGTTCTCCCAGCAGAAGGCTGGCTCCCCTAGAGTGAGCAATCCAAGACCCAACAGAAGTCATAAAGATCCAGCTTTGGAAGTAGTGCTGCGTCTAGCAAGCTAGCATGGCTGTCAATAGATAATTGTTCTGGTTGGGTGTCTTCTCCTTCACTAGCTTAGATGCTTTTTGAAAGAAAAAACTTTCAAACTTCCTTGTAGTATCTGGTACAGTGCTTTGTATCTAGCAAACACTCAGGTCTTTATTTTATTGTTTAAATTTTTGGCAAGGACCATTTTTAAAGTCTTTATTGAAATTGTTACATTATTGCTTCTGTTTTAGGATTTTTTTTTTTTTTTTTGGCCATGAGTCATGTGGGATCTTAACTCTCCAACCAGGGATGGAACCCACACCTCTTTCATCGGAAGGCAAAGTCTCAACCACTGGACTGCTAGGGAAGTATTATCACTCAAGTCTTTAATGTAGTCACAATTAATAGAAAGATATTTGCCAGTAAATAGTTTCAACATTTTCATAATCAGTCAAATCATAACTTAATTTTTAGGTTTTAAGCAAGCTGGGAATTTTGACGGACACCATCAGGAACAAGTTGCATATAATCTCCTTTGGCTACTGAGCATGACACTTTGTGATTTTCTTCTTTAAGTGTTATGTCTTCATGTTTGAGGTTCTCATTTGCTTTTCTTGGCATAAACTCACTGTTTCTAGACCACCAGTACTCCTAAAGACCAAAATTAATTGCTAGTTTTATAGTTTTATATGTCTAAATGATAGGGATGCCAGATTGTTTCAAAATGAAAACACATCCAAATTTAATGAAGTTCAAAGGAAGAAATGTTTATTTATGGATTAAAGCATAAAATGATCTGTTGCTTGTAGTTACTGAAGTAGTGACAGCTCTTTTTAACAGGGAAAGGGAGGGCAAGTGGGGAAGCGCAAGGGAGAAAGTTCCTTCTGTGATGCTGAGCATGAATCAACAATCCAGACAGATAAATAAAAGGCCCGTGGGTTTTGACACCAGTTGAGAACACATGATATCCAAGTGAAGTCTGCAAAAGGGAGAGGGAGTCTCTGGTAAGAGGGCGGAGGTTTTCTTCTGTCAGCTCATCACTTGCTTGCTCAGGGAAGTCTCCACATGTCTGCAGGAATAGAGCATACGTTGTCCCTCTGGGGCACAGCATTGGTGGCGCTTGAAGTTCAATGGTATCATTAAGCATTCCCAGAGTTGTTGGAATGGAAGACACAAAATCTAAACTAGAAGGCCACCAAAGAGACTCATTTCCATGTCTTTTACAACCACCACATCTCTCTGCACATACTGCTTGAGATTGCGTCACTGGGTACCATGTTTCCTGGTGCAGAAAGAGCTGGACAGCTGTCGTAATTGAGCAGAAGTCTGGAACTGTTCTCTAAAGCTTTTCATTGTTTCCGAGAATACAAAAGCATCTTAACAAATACTTTCTCTCATCACAAAATAAATCATTATCTAATGACACTTATTTTACTCAGTAAGACACTAAAAGTACTACATTCTTCATTTTGTTTAATCTGAAGTTGTGGTAATATTAGAACTGGTATATATTGCACAATGATTTATAATTTTACATTTAGCACATAATTTCTATTAATTTACTTCTATATTCATCCACTCTATATACTAACTTTCTTTGAAATGAATTGAGATTTAAATATAGATTTAAATATTTTACTATTTAAATATAGTTGAAAGCACATTAGATCTGGAGTCATTGCACAATGATTTATAATTTTACATTTAGCACATAATTTCTATTAATTTACTTCTACATTCATCCACTCTATATACTAACTTTCTTTGAAATGAATTGAGATTTAAATATAGATTTAAATATTTTACTATTTAAATATAGATTTAAATATTTTACTATTTAAATATAGTTGAAAGCACATTAGATTTGGAGTCAGAAAACCCAAGTTCAGTTTCCCCTGTGATCATAAACTTAAGGCTTAATTTCTCACAGTTTCATCTCAAGTCCATCATAGGTAAAGCAAGGATAATCCTATCACCTTCTGTGCTCCATAAGATTGCTGTGAAAATCAAAATCATCAATGTATATGAAAGCCCCCAGTAACACGTGTTTTACAAGATTTGAGATATGTTAATATTTTATCTTACTCATAAGATACAAAGGCGATACTTCCAAATGTGCAGCATGTCCTCTTAGCACTGCATGGCCTCAAAAAGCAAAGTCATCATATTAGCTCATCTGTTATAAGCTTCCGATTCCATCGATGGAAATTGTCCATGAGTCAGTGTCTGATTCTGGTAGAGATTGTCAGCTATTGTTACTTCTTTAAAGCCTTCATCATAATGTATTCTAACAATAACATGATAATAGTCTAATGATCTGAGAGGACAGAAATCATTTTCTCAAAGATCCAATCTTAATCCCAAATGGAGTGAAATAAGACTGTTTTCTAGCTCCCTTCTTTCTCTGTGTCTAAATAATTTGATGCAACTTTTAGATGGATTAGAGACATGGTTTACTGTGAACATTTTTTTTTTTCTCCAAGAAAATGGATTATCAAAGAGAATAACTCAAAAATAATGCTGAAAATAAAAATCAAGATTTGGGACAAGCCATCTTCATTGTTCAAATTAAAGATGCTAAGTAACTCCACCTTAGATGCTAGTTTGGTTCCTTTGCAGTAGATTGTGTAGCTAATTCCCAGTGTCTTGAGGCAGCTGCTAAGTCACTTCAGTTGTGTCCGACTCTGTGCGACCCCATAGACGGCAGCCCACCAGGCTCCCCCGTCCCTGGGATTCTCCAGGCAAGAACACTGGAGTGGGTTGCCATCTTCTTCTCCAATGAATGAAAGCGAAGAGTGAAAGTGAAGTCACTCAGTCATGTCTGACTCCCAGCGACCCCATGGACTGCGGCCCACCAGGCTCCTCCATCCATGGGACTTCCCAGGCAAGAGTGCTGGAGTGGGGTGCCATCTACTCACAAACATAACAGCTATGGAAAGTCACTAATTTAAAACAAGGTAAAGACAAGAGTAGATATGAAAAGTCATTTGCTCCTCAGGAATCATGGCAAAGTTCTTCCATGGTCAGGCTAGCCAGTTGGCAATACCAGCCCCCTTGACATGTGCTGTCCAGGCCCCAGTCATATAGTCCATGCAACAATGGGTTTTTAGCTAAGGAGGGAGACCCAAAGCTGTACACCAGGAAAATGTGGTCCCAGGCCAGTTTCACTCTGTGATAAGAAAGGCGTTCCTGATAAGAAACATACAGCTAGGGTTCCTTAGCCACCACAAAGAAAGGTCAGCTTTGTGTCTGCATCTCTATTCCTGCCCTGCAAACAGGCTTATCTGTGCTGTCCTTCTAGATTCCACGTGCTGTGCTTAGCTGGCTCAGTCATGTTCGACTCTTTGCAACCCCATGGACTATAGGCTACCAGGCTCCTCTGCAGGCAAGAACACTGGAGTGGGTTGCCATGCCCTCCTCCAGGGCATCCTCCCAACCCGGGGCTTGAATCCAGGTCTCCCACATTGCAGGCGGATGCTTTACTGTCTGAGCATACATATGTGTTAATGCATGATATTTGTTTTTCTCTTTCTGACTTACTTCATTCTCTATAATAGACTCTAGGCCCATCCACATCACTACAAATGACCCAGTTTGGTCCCTTTTATGGCTGAGTAATATTCCATTGTATTTTAAATAGTTAGCTAGTGGGCAGCTGCTGTATAGCACAGGGAGCTCAGGTCAGTGCTCTGTGATGACCTAGAGGAGTAGGATGGGGGGGGTGGTAAGGAGGTTCGAGAAGGAGGGGTACTTATGTATACATTTAGCTGATTCACTTTGTCATACAGCAGACACTAACACAATATTGTAAAACAATTATATTGCACTTTTTTAAAAGAAAACAAAAGAAATATCAACTTTGCCACCTTTGTGTCTGGTGTCTAATAAATTAGAATGTCCCTTCAACCAGCAGCAGAGGCTATGCCTTCCAGGCACTTGCCAAAGAACACAGCCTTGAAATCTCAGCATTGCTAAAAGCCCGTGGAAACAAAGGCTATCTCTAGAAAGAAGAGCTTGCAGTTCCTTACATAGAGATCAATCAAATACATTCCTTTTCGAACATAGTACCTAGAGGGAGTCTATTCCACCTGATTATTTCATCAGGCAAATACACGTATAAAACACATCCACATCTTCATTTAGTTGTAATTAGAGGTATATTTCGGGCTTCCCTGGTAGCTTAGAGAATCCACCTTCATTTTTGCAGAAAACCCCGGTTCAATTCCTAGTTCAGGAAGATCCCCTAGAGAAGGGGTAGACTACCCATTCCAGTATTCTGGAGCTTCCCTGGTGGCTCAGATGGTAAAGAACCCACCTGCGATGCAGTAGACCTGGATTCAATCCCTGGGTTGGGAAGGTCCCCTGGAGGAAAGCATGGGGACCCACTCTAGTTTTCTTGCCTGAAGAATCCCCATGGACAGAGAAGCCTGGTGGGCTACAATCCCCGAGGTTGCAAAGAGTCAGACATGACTAAGCAACTAAGCACAATGCAGAGGTATATTTCATAGTGACTTATAAATACTTGGCCTACAATTTTAATTTCATATCCCCTTCTCACTTTGTAGTGTGTAGTTTTCACTCAAATATTGCCTGTGTGTGTGAATATACACACACACACATGCCACATGTCATTATCATCATCCATGTAAGTGGTTTGGGAAAATAGGTTAAAAAAAAAAAACCTAAAAAAATGGATCTTATAATTCCCAAATTTTCCTATACTCAGTATAGCAAGGTGTGAAAACCTAAGAATAATGTGTACATTACTGGGGTTAAAAATATTCTTAGTATCTCCTGGAAGCCAACTCTGACCCTGACTTGACTAATTTCTACTCATTACTCAAGAAGCATCTCTGGAGTTATCACCTCCAGGAAGCTTTTCATCTACCTAGAATTCGAGCCATAGTTACAGTCCCTGCCCTGTAGCCAGTGGAGTTGGTCATGACCCTGACTGTTCCCTGCTGTAACCTGTGAGCTTCCTGAGACTAGATTCTGTCTTATCTCGGAAGCTCCAGCACCTACCATAGCACCTGGTATATAATAATACCACTAAAAATGATTATAGAATAAATAGGAAAATATTCCACTTGTCTTAACAGTAGGAAGCAACTTTGCAAAGATGATTGAAACCAAAAATCTAGTTGTAGAACTTGAACTATGAAATCATACACTGAAATAAATGATCTCTTATATATGCTGTTCAAATATCAATCTCAGTTTTGTTCATTTATATAATAATACCACTAAAAATGATTATAGAATAAATAGGAAAATATTCCACTTGTCTTAACAGTAGGAAGCAACTTTGCAAAGATGATTGAAACCAAAAATCTAGTTGTAGAACTTGAACTATGAAATCATACACTGAAATAAATGATCTCTTATATATGCTGTTCAAATATCAATCTCAGTTTTGTTCATTTGAAACAGGAGAATTGGCATGATTATTAAGCAGTATACTCTTAAAGTATTTTTAAACTGATAGTGTCACCATATACATCTGCATTAGTAAAAGATGTGAGAGAAGAGCTCTATAAGTGAAACAATGCATTTTTAAACATTATTATCCTTTTAATTTAGAAAATATTAGAAAAATTAAGCCTTCTGCACAAACCAACAGAAACTGTTTCACTCTGGATTCTTTGAGACAGATTGAATCTTACCTCACTGAGTTCTAAGATGTACAGTCTTGGCCAAATGTAGTCTGAACTCCAGTGTAGCATTACCTAAGTGATTTTTTTTTGGGGGGGGGGGGAATGGGATCATTTTTTTGTAAGTCTTTTATTGAATTTGTTACAATATTGTTTCTGTTTCATGTTTTGGTTTTTTTGGCCCTGAGGTATGTGGGATTTTAGCTTCCCAACCAGGGATCGAACCCATACTTCTTGCATTGGGAGGCAAAGTCTCAGTCACTGGACCACCAGGGAAATCTCTTCCAAAGTGATCTTAATATTAATCAGAAATCAGAAGAATTTTTGATCATTAATGAAATACACACAAGAATAAGAGCTTATGGGCTATGGAAGAAGAGCGAGATGGTTAATAGAATAGCTTGACATACTAGGATTCTATTCATTTTCCAAGCTTTTGAGATTAGCTATTCACAGTAGCCAAGACATGGGCATCACCTCAGTGTCCACCAATGGGTGAATGGATAAAGAAAATGTGGTGTCTATATACAATGAAATATTATTCAGCCTTAAAACAGAAGAAAAGCCTGCCATTTGCAACAACACAGAAGAACCTAGAGGACATTATGTTAAATGAAATAAGCCAATCACTGAAGGATAAACGCTACCTGGCACAACCTTTTGTGAAATTTGGAATAGTCAAATTCATAGAAGTAGAACAGTGGTTATCAGAGGCCAGAGAGAGCAGAACAAGGAAGGTATTAGTCAAGGAGTACAGAGTTCCAGTTACACAAGATAAATAAACTCTACTGGGTACAGTAGCAGAGAGCCCATCATAAACAGCATCTTGTTGTATAGTTAAATATTTGCTAAGAGGGTAGATCTTGTGTTACCTTCTTGTCACATAATAATAGTATATAAAGAGAATGGGGTGGAAGGAAATTTTTAGAGGTGATGTATATGTTTATGGCATAGTTGCATGATGGTTCATGAATGTACCTCTCCAAACTCAAGTTTGTTTTTTTTTTTTAAGAAAAGATACTTCAACAGACACAAACACATAAATACACATAAACAAAAGCATGCCTTTTCCCTCTCTGTTTATGAGAGTCCATGTTACCATTTTGAGATCTAGTTTCTAGTCTCGCAACTACAGCATTCCTAAAGTTCAAGTCCACATCATAAGAGAAAGAGAGCAGATGGAAATTTGTCTGCTGTCTTGGCTGCTACTTTATTATTAATGTATCTACTAAATGTCCCCACCTCATTGGAGAGATTAGAGGTGACTGGAATCTGACCCATCCAAGGGAAGGAGTCAGAACTTGGGGACATGGAAGGACCTGCTGAGGACCATGACTTACCCAGAGAAAGGGAGGTAATTTCTCCTTTCTCTTAGAAAGGTAGGAGGTAGAAAGCAGGGGCTGGATGCAATGAAGCCTGTGGGTTACACACCAAAATGTCTCCTAGATTAGGGGTTCCCAACCTCCAGGATCTAATGTCTGATGATCTGAGGTAGAGCTGATCACCTCTATTGTTAGAGATGTAACAATAATAGAATTAAAGTGCACAATAAATGTGACCCATTTGAATCATCTTCAAACCATCCCTTCACCTCCATCCATAGAAAAATATTGTCTTCCATGAAACTGGTCCCCAGTGCCAAAAAACTGGGGACCGCTGCCCAAGAGCAGTTCACTGCAGGCTACTCTCAGGTCCTTACTACCTACTTATTTAGAGATCCTGCATAAATATACACAGGCTTTCTTATGCATCTATGGGGGGGGGGGGAATGGGATCATTTTTTTGTAAGTCTTTTATTGAATTTGTTACAATATTGTTTCTGTTTCATGTTTTGGTTTTTTTGGCCCTGAGGTATGTGGGATTTTAGCTTCCCAACCAGGGATCGAACCCATACTTCTTGCATTGGGAGGCAAAGTCTCAGTCACTGGACCACCAGGGAAATCTCTTCCAAAGTGATCTTAATATTAATCAGAAATCAGAAGAATTTTTGATCATTAATGAAATACACACAAGAATAAGAGCTTATGGGCTATGGAAGAAGAGCGAGATGGTTAATAGAATAGCTTGACATACTAGGATTCTATTCATTTTCCAAGCTTTTGAGATTAGCTATTCACAGTAGCCAAGACATGGGCATCACCTCAGTGTCCACCAATGGGTGAATGGATAAAGAAAATGTGGTGTCTATATACAATGAAATATTATTCAGCCTTAAAACAGAAGAAAAGCCTGCCATTTGCAACAACACAGAAGAACCTAGAGGACATTATGTTAAATGAAATAAGCCAATCACTGAAGGACAAACGCTACCTGGCACAACCTTTTGTGAAATTTGGAATAGTCAAATTCATAGAAGTAGAACAGTGGTTATCAGAGGCCAGAGAGAGCAGAACAAGGAAGGTATTAGTCAAGGGGTACAGAGTTCCAGTTACACAAGATAAATAAACTCTACTGGGTACAGTAGCAGAGAGCCCATCATTAACAGCATCTTGTTGTATAGTTAAATATTTGCTAAGAGGGTAGATCTTGTGTTACCTTCTTGTCACATAATAATAGTATATAAAGAGAATGGGGTGGAAGGAAATTTTTAGAGGTGATGTATATGTTTATGGCATAGTTGCATGATGGTTCATGAATGTACCTCTCCAAACTCAAGTTTGTTTTTTTTTTTTAAGAAAAGATACTTCAACAGACACAAACACATAAATACACATAAACAAAAGCATGCCTTTTCCCTCTCTGTTTATGAGAGTCCATGTTACCATTTTGAGATCTAGTTTCTAGTCTCACAACTACAGCATTCCTAAAGTTCAAGTCCACATCATAAGAGAAAGAGAGCAGATGGAAATTTGTCTGCTGTCTTGGCTGCTACTTTATTATTAATGTATCTACTAAATGTCCCCACCTCATTGGAGAGATTAGAGGTGACTGGAATCTGACCCATCCAAGGGAAGGAGTCAGAACTTGGGGACATGGAAGGACCTGCTGAGGACCATGACTTACCCAGAGAAAGGGAGGTAATTTCTCCTTTCTCTTAGAAAGGTAGGAGGTAGAAAGCAGGGGCTGGATGCAATGAAGCCTGTGGGTTACACACCAAAATGTCTCCTAGATTAGGGCTTCCCAACCTCCAGGATCTAATGTCTGATGATCTGAGGTAGAGCTGATCACCTCTATTGTTAGAGATGTAACAATAATAGAATTAAAGTGCACAATAAATGTGACCCATTTGAATCATCTTCAAACCATCCCTTCACCTCCATCCATAGAAAAATATTGTCTTCCATGAAACTGGTCCCCAGTGCCAAAAAACTGGGGACCGCTGCCCAAGAGCAGTTCACTGCAGGCTACTCTCAGGTCCTTACTACCTACTTATTTAGAGATCCTGCATAAATATACACAGGCTTTCTTATGCATCTAGTTCATATGTGAGGAGAGAGAAACCTGGATGTAACTAGATTTAGCTGAACTGGGTTTATGGGAAAAAAAAAGGCCTAAATCCTGATTTATTGGTAGAGGAATTTGTCCTCCAGAATTTGAATTCTTATCCCTGAGCTAAAACAGGGCAAATGCCCAGCTTCTCACACCGTCTGACTCTTGGAAATGCTGCTTTTCCTCTTTTCTCTCTTGCTATGCCTGCTTGCCTTCCCTTTGGCCTCCTCAGACATCACCACATACACTTGTGTGCATGCTCAGTTGCTTCAGTCATGTCCAGCTCTTTGCCACCCTAAGGAATGCAGCCTGCCTTGCTCCTCTGTCCATGGTATTCTCTGGGTAAGAATACTGGAGAGAGTTGTCATGTCCCTCATCCAGGGAATCTTCCTGACCCAGGGATTGAACCTGCATCTCCTATGTCTACCTGGATTGGCAAGTGGGCCACATACACATACATTTTACAAAAAAGTGAATTATCTTTGTTATTCTGTTGAAGGTCCCATCAAATTGCCAGAGGCCTTCCTTCAGCCTCCCCCAGGATCAACAGTGTGCAGCTGCCTGAGAAAAATCCACACAAGTTTATAGAAAAATAGAAGTATATCGTACTGTGTGTGTATGTTTGTAGGCTTATATATATGTGTGCATATGTATGCATATGTGTGCACGTGTTGTATAGGGCATAATCAGAAAGGAGAGAGAAGAGGGGGTCAAGAGAAAGGGGCTCCCTGCATACATAAAGAACTATTGATCAGAAGGAATCAATCCTTTCAATAATCCATCCACCCATCACCCATGACAAAAACAAAGGACAATACAATTAAGGAAGGAGGGATGCTTTTTTATCTTAGAAGAGAGAGAGAGACAAAAAGTAAGCAAGCTATGAAAAAGAGACCTCTA
Organism: Oreotragus oreotragus; assembly: GCA_006410675.1. Taxonomy (NCBI): domain Eukaryota; kingdom Metazoa; phylum Chordata; class Mammalia; order Artiodactyla; family Bovidae; genus Oreotragus; species Oreotragus oreotragus. The sequence goes on along the minus strand of SJYX01013972.1, from coordinate 1,578 downwards.
CCTCAATTTTCTTAACCAAATCCAAAATGTACTGGAGACTGCTTATAGCATTGGCAGTTTACAATGGCAATTAACATCAATCCTAGGGTCTAATTAACCTCAATCAACAAGTCTAAGTAGGTTAATTAAATAGGATTTGGCTAAGCATGAAGCAGAAAAATACAGCTGTCTCATTTAAATATGATTTACAGAGGAAAGTCACCACTTACCAAAGTTTTTCAATTTCTTTTTGGGCAGCAAAGTAAACTGGAGGATGGGGTGGGGTGGAGGTGTCACCCAGAACACCTCTTATGGTCTGCCTCTTCTCAGATTTCCTTGGTCTAAGTCAGTCAGTATTGGAGCCTGTACCTCCAATATTCTTTCCAGGTTATTTGCCTTGATCTCAGTCTAATCTTCTCTAAGAAACCTGGACTCATCCCTTTGTTGTTTATTTTGCACCTACCTATCCACCCCCACTCCCTTATGTTATAAATTCCTTCAGGGCACACAGTCTATTTGATTCATCCTCATCTCCTTAAAGTCATCAAGCAAAGTGCTTTGTGAGTAGTAAGTGCCCAATTAATTGTGCTTTTAATTGGATTTTCATCAAAATGTACTTTTTTCTCACCACGCCCCCAATCATAATTTGGATTCCTGGGCTTTAAGATAAAAGAGTCCAGATTCTGTGTGGGACGGAAGCATTGCAAGCTGCAGGGGTCTCTCTGGTCCTGTCTTCAGTGCCTTGTTGACATCCCCAGGATTGTTCTACCCCTGTCATTCACCATGAGATCAAGGGAGCCAATTTGGTCAATGGTGACATCAAAGGTTCTGAATATTTGACTTTCAAAAGAGCTCATCAGGGAACTTTCCTGATGGTTCAGTGGTTAAGATTTCACCTTCCAACACAGGCAGTGCAGGTTCGATTCCCCAGCTGGAGAGCTAAGAACACATATGCCTCTCAGCCAAAAGCCAAAACATAAAACAGAAGCCATATTGTAACAAATTCAATAAAGACTTTGAAATATGGACCACCTCAAAAAAAAAAAAAAACTTAAAAAAAGAAAACACAAACAAACAAAGAGCTAATCAGCATACACTTTAGGAGTTCCATGAACAGAGTCCACTGCTATGACTTAATAAGGTCAAACTGGCCAATTCAGACTCTGCATTAGTTCTGTCATTGTTGAATGTCTGCTGCCTAGTGTGTCTATGAAAAAAATTAAGACAAAGACTGGCTGAATGGATACATAAACAAGACCCCTATATATATATTGTCTACAAGAGACCCACCTCAAAACAAGGGACACACACAGACTGAAAGTGAAGGGCTGGAAAAAGATATTTCATGCAAATAGAGACCAAAAGAAAGCAGGAGCAGCGATACTCATATCAGATAAAATAGACTTTAAGACAAAGGCTGTGAAAAGAGACAAAGAAGGCCACTACATAATGATCAAAGGATCAATCCAAGAAGAAGATATAACAATTATAAATATATATGCACCCAACATAGGAGCACCGCAATATGTAAGACAAATGCTAACAAGTATGAAAGGGGAAATTGACAATAACACAATAATAGTGGGAGACTTTAATACC
>SJYX01013971.1:181830-236761 GCA_006410675.1 Oreotragus oreotragus | reverse complement strand
AGGTGGCCAAAGTACTGGAGTTTCAGCTTTAGCATCATTCCTTCCAAAGAAATCCCACTCTGGTGGGGTATAAATGGCTGCAGTCAACTTCAAGAGCAACTTGTCAATTTTCATTAATATTTGAGATGTGCCTCCATGTACTTCTAGTTCTAAATCCCAGAGAAATTTTTATTTTCTGCACATGCATATTTTGCATATGCATTAGATTCACTGAACCACTATTTATAACAACAGAAAATCAGGGAAAATCCACATGTCTATCTATTGATAGCTATCAAGTTGGAAAGATAAATCACATTCTATTCACATCGTGGCATTTAGGAGAACAGTTTAAATAGGTGAACTAAAGGTATATGGACCATGTTGGAAAAGCCTCTAAAACATTACATTGATTAAACAAGCAAATGGCAGAAGGATAGGTTTCCTTTAAATAAATTAATATTCTATATAGTTCATGAAGAATATAAAAATATGGGTAGAAAGGATATATAGTAACCTTCATAATACAGAGGATAGAAAGAGAAGTTGAACTGTACCTGTGGAGTATGTCTTTTAAAAAGAAAACTAAGGAAAAAAGTCTAACGGTTTCACTTGTTGGATTTTGGTTTAGTCATGTTCAAGGAGTCTGGTAAGTCTGGGACAGGCTGTATTCAAAGGGGCTGGTCCTTGATGGTAGAGATGCCTTAACACTGGGGCAGTGCAAGGCATCACCCCAAGATTAGGGTGTTTCTCATGTGTTAGGTAAGTCCAGTCATGTTTAAAAGGGCCTTATTGCTGGGAGAATCAGTTTAGGGGCAGGATGCAAGCTGGGTCAGACAAACAAAGTGCAAAATAAAAAGGATATCAAAATCAACCTTAAGAATATCAAAGTCAGCTTAAATTCTCTTGAAAATATAGCCAAAAGTAAATAAGCAAGCAAGCAAAAAGGAATGGTGAAGCAGGCCTCAGTAAGTATAATTTTCTGGCACAAACCAGGCCTGTCACCCAGGCTAGCCTTGTCTCTGTTTAGAACTCAGGTTCTCTGAGGTCAGGTCTATCTAGGTTTATGTATATAACTGGGTTTGAGGGTGATGAGGAGGTATTTTGGTAGGCATCCTTCCCCACATCATGATCCAGGCAGCCTCAAAACAGATTCAGAAGCAGGAATATATAATTCTATTCTTTGCTCGTAAATCTGTCTTTCTAGTCTTTTTATAAGAAATAAAAGCAGAGAAAAGTTGAAATCCAGCCATCCATTGGTTTAAAGAATTCAAAACAAAGCAAACCATGGACCTGAATAACAAGTGGTCTCCAGTGTCTTCTAGTATCCAAAGCCTGTTATTTAACAAATCCTGATTTAGAAAACAAATTCCACTAACAACAAAAGAAAGTCTGCTCGCCTGGTAAGGCTTAGAAACCAGCAGGCTCTTTAAAAAGTTCATTGTAAGATTCAGTATTTACACCACCACCAACATTGTCAATAAATTAGACTCACTATTGTACAACACAGGAAAAGAGCAATGTTCCTTGTTTATCTTTGGCTGCTGTTTACTTTTAGCTCTGCTGTGGGAAAGAGAACTCAAACAATGCTAAGCTTTTCCTTAATGAGATCCTGATTAGACAGTCTGGACCAAGGTATAAAACGTAGTATATACCAAAGCAGTAGAAGGAAATGAAGATCTCTGTCTCCCCCTCCCCTGCCAGCACCACCATCACGCCCCTCGTTTATCCTCAGTGCAGAGGATAAACTTCAGGGACCTCCCTCTTTTCACTCACTGCCTGTCCCAACTGACCCAGTAATGTATGTGCCTGATGCCCTTTCTCATGCTGTTCCTGTATCTTTCCATATTCTGGGCTGGCCTTGCCCTGTTGCCAAACAAGGAATCACACCCACTGTATCTCAACTTCTCAGCACCACACCAATGCAGGCATTGTAAAGAATGTGAGAGAGTTCATCTCTATGTTTTTAACCTGGGACCTGCGATGAGATTTAGGAGCCCAAGAACACTACTGAATTTATACCTGCACGTTTTTCAAGAGAGAAGAGTTCTGGGTTTTCATTAGATTACCAAGAGGTTAGCCACCATGACTTAGTCCATTAATTATTTTATGGATTGGATAATGAATAACAGAGACTGTTCTTTCCCTCCAGTTAGGCAGCTCATTAATGGCAGAGAGAGGATTGGTTTAGAGTCCTGTGGACTTTTGGTCCTGTCTTCATTACACTAGAAGAACTGAGGTTAAATTGTCTTTATGAAAGAAAACATTCATTCTCACTGATAGATGGGGCATTTGACTGAGGCTTTCGGTATTCCCATCTCTCACCTGCCAGGTCTTTTTGGCATGCCGCTAAAACCCACTCACAGCACAGATGGCTGTGTCACCTATGAGTTCAGGAATGTTTACATTCAAAGTGCTATTAAATCTCCCTAAGAGCTTCAACACTGAACAAATTCCTTCTATTCACTGAAATCCAAGGAGGCACCACTCCAAAGTCATCCCTAGTTAATAGCATAAACGTATTTTCTTACTACTCCTCAATAGAGATTTAATTTTGACATTTTCCATTTTTCAAAACTTGTGTTCCAACCTAGAGAAAGGGAATTGTACCAAGATAGAAAAAATATATATTATGTAATAATTAAATTCCAGGATTCTTAAATAGTTTGGTTAATGTTTCCCAGGTGACATATATTGGTGGTCAAATGATCTTTGACTGCTTTATTTTTAAATGGCATTGTTCTATGCCCTGCTCCAATGAAACAGCTTATATTTCATTTGCTGATATCATTCCAATTCCACTTTAAAGCATTTGCAAACATTTAATCCTGTCTGGGAGAAGTTTATACATGAAATGGGAAAAGGTGACAAAAACGAGGTCTTAACCACGGAGGATGTCGTAGAAGCCCCATGAAACTGTGAATTCCAGGTGTCTCCATACCTGGGACTTTCTAGAAGTTGCTGCATTTCTCAAAATAAATTTAAAAAATTTCTTAAATGTTTTCTTTACTGCTTTGAATGTAGCTTTTCAAAACTGCTGTATTTTTATAGCATTCTAGTTTTTTTCTTTTACTGGGCTTCCCTGATGGCTCAGTGGTAAAGAACCCACCTGCCAATGCAGGAGACCCAGGTTCAGCCTCTGCATCAGGAAGACCGCTCCCCCCCCACGCCGGAGAAGGAAATGGCAACCCATTCCCGTCTTCCTGCCTGGGAAATCCCATGGAGGAGAAGCCTGGTGGGCTATAGTCCACGGCATTGCAAAGAATCGGATACAACTTATCAACTAAAAGACAACAATCTTTTCTGTAAGTCACAGAAGTTTCCTAAAGGCTAACACAATGGTAGGCTGGGGGTTTAAAGCACTGACCTTGGAGCAAGTCTGCATCCCAGCTAACCCACTTGAGAGCTAGGTGACTTGTACAAGTTTTACATCATTACTTTGTGCCTCAGTTTTCTCATTTCTAAAACGGAAATGATAATATTAGTACATACTTCATAGCAGCACTTTAAGTACTCAGAAAGTATATTATTAGGTGGCCCTTTCTGGGTAATCATCTCATCAATATAATATGCCCAGTTCTTCAAATTTGTCACCTCTGTCTTGCTTGAGAATTGAGGTGCTTTCATGTGTCAAAGCTCACCCACTGAGCTTTTCTACATACTAGGCCTCATTTTTATTTATTTATTTATACCAGTATCTCCAGAGTTTCTGGGCCAACCACAGTGGAATTACAGCACCAAAACAGTGTTGTTTCCATACCCTGTTTGGGCTGCCAGTGGAGGTACTGGCATAAATGCCACTCATGGAAACGGAATTTAAGGGTTTGTGTGGTCTCTTTTCACTGCTGCCGACTGGCGATGGCCGTGGTTTACAAGCCAAACGTTGTGGCAGAAGGGAGGGGAACGGTACATTACTAGCTTTGTATTTTGCCTGTGGCGGTCCATTGAGAGATCAGCGTAAATAAACCATCTTATCTTAGAGCCTGTCTTTTCTCAAGGCCTTTTGAAAAGATCCTACATATTCAAAAGTAATTATATCCATTGTTCCAGCTCTGTCCGCAAAGGTAGATCATTTTTATCCTAAATCAATCCCAGGTTCTTTTAAAGGGATGTATGCATCCATTTTGATAACTGGTATTAAAATTTTTAATACTCAGGCTTAGGTAAGATGTGGCCTCAAAAATCTTCTTTCTGCCCTTGGGCAACTTTATTGTTTTTGCAATATACTAGCTCCTGATCTAGCTGCTGACTAATTGTGGGATTTCTACGTAAGTTAGCTAAGTTCTACACAGGGGAGGAGGTGGGGAACTGTGAATGGGAGGAGTAAAAGCAAAGACAGAACAAGAAAGCAAGGAGGTGTTACAGGGAAGAGAGGGAGAATTATGCAGAACAGGGATTCATTACTCAGTGTGTACCAGGCTTCCTACTTCGATGGATTGGAATGGTCTCAAGGTTGACAGGGCTGGTCAGAGAAGGTTGTGATAGGCATTCAACTTCCCAAGTCTAATGAGGGCTCAAGAAGCCACAGTTTATAACTCAGAAGTAGCAATGGGAACTTTAAAGCCTTTTACTTTGGCACAATTCCCAGGGAGGTCTACGTGGAGACCCACTGGCTACAAACACCATTCTGTGCAATTTGACACTTTTCATTTGGTACAATTCTGTTGCCAAGGCTATTGCATCAAGTTACTGAAATCTTAGTCGATGTAAATTGTCTCATCTGTCACTTAGCCTGGAGAGAAATTTAAAGAGCACGGTTTCTCCTTAAATGAAAGATTTAACCTCTTTAGCCCATTATGCAATAAGCAGGGTTCTAAACCCCTAAAGAAATGGGCATGCTTTTGTTTGTGTCTATGAGAATATACCGATTTTCTTTTTTAACCAAAAAGGAAAAGTTTTAGTAGAACTGAGTTCCCCTCATTATGAAAAATTCAGAGGCATATTTGAGGGATTAGGAGCTTAACTTTATATCTTTTAATCATTTTGTATAGTTGTTCAATTTTTAAAAATTTGTGTGTAACTGAGCACTGCTTTTAGTTTAATCCCAGGAGACAAACAAATCAGTGCTGACTGACAGAGGACGGAAACAAACGTTTAATGTTTCCAAATCCTAAATGTTAGCAGAGCAAAAGGGTAGATGATAAAGCATTAACTTAAAGTTTACTGATCAAAGAGTCCACCTGCAATATAGGAGCCGGGGGATTAATCCCAGACCTGGGAAGAGCCCCTGGAGAAGGAAATGGCAACCCACTCTAGAACTCTTGCCTGGAGAACTGCAGGCTCCAGTCCGGCTCCAGCCTATGGGATCAAAAAGAATCAGATACAACTTAGCAACTGAACAACAACAACAAAAAAAATAATTCAGAGCCTACAGAGATTGCTTCCCATTCCAAAATAGGATATTATCAACATGAATTTCCTTTCTTCATCTAGAGTGAAAATGCTCAAACCTTTCCATTACACTGCCCTTCTTTTCTGTCTCAAAACTGTCACAGGGTAGACAAGGCTAGTGTCACAGTAAGGGAAATGACTAAGATCATCAAGAGAATAACAGATGAGACAAAGTGATGCTATGCGGTTGGGCATCCAGAGATGAGGAATTCAACTCTGGCTGTACATTCAAATCAGCAGGGGAAGAGTCTTTAAAAGGACCTACTCACACCTGAGCCCTACCCCTTAGGTACAGAAACTGGTTTATAACTCTAGTTTCAAAAAGCTTTCATGTGATTCCAACGTACAGTCAAACGTACATGGATCTATAAGATGAAAAATATGAGGGGATAAACTTTAATGTTGAAGTTTAAGTATGGGTAGTTGCTAGTTGTGTGTGTGCTCAATCATGTCCAGCTCTTTGTGATCCCCTGGACAGTATCCCAACAGGCTCCTTGGTCCATGGGATTCTCCAGGCAAAATCTTGGAGTGGGTTTCCTTCTCCAGAGGATCTTCCCAACCCAGGGATATAACCCACATCTCCTGCATTGGCAAATGGATTCTTTACCACTGAGCCACCTGGGGATCCCAGTTACTAGTTTCTATATATTATTAAATTTATATTCTAAAAGTAGTAATAGCATTTTAAAAGCATTTAAGTAACATTCCAGTAGTCATGTATGGATGTGAGAGTTGGACTATAAAGAAAGCTGAGCACAGAAGAATTGATGCTTACCCTGGGATTCTCCAGGCAAGAACCCTGGAGTGGGTTGCCATTTCCTTCTCCAATGCATGACAGTGAAACGTGAAAGTGCAGTCGCTTAGTCATGTCCGACTCTTCACGACCCCATGGACTGCAGCCCACCAGGCTCCTCAGTCCAGTGGATTTTCCAGGCAAGAGTACTGGAGTGGGGTGCCATTGCCTTCTCCGTCAATTATGCGTAACCTCCCATTATTAACATTCTTGTGGTACATTTGCTACAACTGATGAACTTACACTGACACACGGCTATCACTGCTGGATCATATAGTAAGAGTACGTTTAGTCTTATAAGAAACTATCAAAATGTCCTTCAAAGTAGCCATACCATTTCTTATTTTCACCAGCAATGAACAAGAGTTCCTATCATTCCATATCCTTGCCGGTATTATGTATTGTCAGTGTTTCGGGTTTTTGCAATCTTGATAGGTGTGTAGTGCTATCTCACTGATATTTTAATTTCCATTTCCCTGATGGCATGTGATTTGAAATACTTTTTAATGTCCATATTTGTTATCTGTATATCTTTAATGATCTCTTGCTCATTTTTTAATCAGATTGTTTATTACTGTTGAGTTTAAAGAGCTCTTTATATACTTGGAATAATAGATGTGTCTTGCAGATATTTTCTCCCAGTTTGTGACTTTCCTTCTTATTCTCTTGATATCATTATTTACAGAACAAAAATGGCTTTTTGTTTGTTTGTTTGAATGAAGTCCAACTTCACAATCTTTTTTCATGGATCTGCCTTTTCAGTTCAGTTCAGTCACTCAGTTGTGTCCGACTCTTTGCGACCCCATGAATCACAGCATGCCAGGCCACTGCCAGGCTCTTCAGTCCATGGGATTCTCCAGGTAAGACTACTGGAGTGGGTTGCTATGTCCTCCTCCAGGGGATCTTCCTGACCCAGGGATCAAACCAGTGTCTCTTAAGTCTCCTGCACTGGTATGAAGGTTCTTTACCACTAGCGCCACCCGGGAAGCTCTTCATTTGAATATACAGCAGCAATTGTATTTCTGGTGTCAGGTTCTTATTCTCCATTCCATTCCCACTGCGTCTCTAAGTAAGATCTCCATCACCTCAGCTTTACCACTTCTTTAGACAATCACATATTCCCCCTGAGCTCTGATTACCCACCCTTAATTCAGCCTATGAACATGTGCATATTAACCTTAATGCTCTGAGTACCTAGCGCTTATAGTAAAGTCAAAGTCTAACTATACGTTACAGTGTTACAGCCGTAAGACTGTTATTAATTAAACACTGGCCTTATTAACTGTAACATGTAAGTCTGCTTGTATGGTTTCAGTTTAAGCATCAGTCCTCCTTTAAAATCATTAGATCTTAAGTTTATCTGCAGGATCTTCAATGGGGAAAAAGAAATCACTTCTAATTTAACTCACACAAAGGCCTGAAACAACACAGAGCTTAAAAATGTCAGAAATAATTCTAGGATCCCAAGTTTCTTTGCAAACATCCCAAGCTTTCACACCTAAATTTAGTTATGTTGGCTATTTTGTCTTTAAATGTAACATCTTAAAACAGCAACACTGAAAGCTGTAGGCTAAGACTGTGACTTGAAAACCTGTTGGAACAAATCTAGTCCTCATATTAAGGGAAACTAAATCACTGTATTCATCTACCCCAAACTGTATCTTCACCAGTAATCAAGCTTATCTGTGACCCAGTTCCAGTTGCTCATAAACGGGGGTGGGGTTCCACAAACCCACAATGGAAACACTTGAAGGATTTATGAGCCTTTAAATGGATGTCAGCCATTTCAAGAAAACACAGGCCAAGCCAAAACTCTTAGCTGTCCGTATTTAGCTTTGATTACAAGGGTTACACAAATAAGGGTTACACAAACATATCCAAAACTTAGAAAATTGCTTAGAGGCTTTCTTTTCCATACATCTTAAAGTACAGGGGGTCCTCTATGTTGAGCATCTCAACCAAATCTTTCACTCAGATTTTTTTTTCCTCCTGCTGCCTATTTTCATGGCAGGGGGAAATAAAAATTCTTAGAAGCCATAGAAAATGTTCGTATTTTGTATTTTCAACTATTCAACTCTCCTTGATGGTAATTTTTGTGGTTCTTCCCACCTGAGCTCCATGGACATTCTAAAGCAGTTGGATGTGTCTAAGCTGAAGCCTAGCTTCAGCAGAAATATGTTTACTTGCTTATAAATTCTACTCTTAAAGATCTGTTATCCAAGCTGAGGGTGCGATGATACACACTGTAGATAGTTGAAGCAGACACACAAGGTTAGACACACAAGATGATGATTGTGCTTTTTAACTAGTTCAAAATGGAATTGCTTTGAAGGTGGTGGGTGATTACTCTATGGGCTGTTCTGTTTTTATTTTTATTTCAAAATGTTTTACATTGCATGCTATACAACTGCTGGCATAATTTTTGAATCTGTCACCATATTCAGCTCCTTAATTGCCATTGTGCTGACTGAAGCAGACGCCAATAACAGTGCTGCCCAATGCTCATAGTTGTTGATATTGTGTTGTTCAGTCACTGTATCGTGTCTGACTCTTCCTGACCCCATGGACTACAGCTCGCCACGCTTCCCTGTCCATCACCAACTCCCAGAACTTGCTCAAACTCATGTCCATCGAGTCGGTGTTGCCATCCAACCATCTCGTCCTGTTGTCCCCTTATCCTTCTGCTTTCAATCTTTCCCAGCATCAGGGCCTTTTCCAATGAGTCAGTTCTTTGCATCAGGCGGCCAAAGTGTTGGAGCTTCAGCTTTACCATCATTTGTCCCAATGAACACTCAGGGTTGACTTCCTTTAGGATGGACTGGTTTGATCTCCTAGCCATCCAAGGACCTCTCAAGAGTCTTCTAGAAGTACAAGCACACTAAACCTACCTGCTGCCAGCTTTGTCAAGTGCCAGTGTGATTTACACTCACCTCGGCTTTGCACTTCCTTGGTAAACATTCATGTAAAAGCCGATGAGACAGGACAGGATTGTGCCATACAGGAAGGGTGGAAGCTAAGCAGTCTCTAACGTGGCTCTCTGTGTGGGCTTAATTAGGTCTCTGATTATTTTGTGGGCACAGAAATTATCAGACTCAGCTTTGATTTCCCCACCTAATAGAAACAAAGCTGAGTTCATTAAACCATTTGATCTGCTTCCAGCCACTCAAATTGGATTTTATGTACTTAACTTTGTAAACACAACATTGTGAGGAAATCGAGAGAAAAATAATACCACCCAAGGAAAGACGGTAGCCCTCAGTTAGAATTCAAGTCAGATCTTACTGATGAATGAAACTGACAACTTTATGCCATTCTGCATTATAGCCCTTCAAAAAAATCATTTGTGACAGTGGTAATCGACATTCTTCAAACAAGATAGAAATGAGATTAGAGAAAATATTTTCTTTTTGCAATTCACTCTCCCAACAATAAATTAACTGATATAAAATAACTGCCCTTAGGGATCCAAAGCATTGATTTATGTCTCTTTCTGACATGCGAATATTTGCTTTAAATTTACATTAAAAATTGAAAATATTTTTAAAAAGGACTTAAAGAAAAAGTTTGCTTTTTTTTTCTGCTGTATATCAGTAAATGGAATAATTTTGAAAGAATTCCAAGTTAAACATTACTTATTACAAAACAAGTGATGGTCAATAAAAGTATTTCTTTTATTTGAATTGTGATATAAGCAGTGCAAGAACTGACTTACAGCCAAAGTCAGTATCTCTTAATGTTTCAGAAATTTAGATGGCAAGGAAATGGCATTCACTAGGTTTCATGTCCTTTACAGTGTCTCCTATTGATTCATTCTCTTCCCAATTGACAGTCTCAATTTCTGTCAAGCCCCTACGGTTTCCAGCTGAAATCCCTCAGCCTTGCAGCCTTTCTGATGGACATGCAGAGTGGCAGAGAGTCTTCTACACATACTTAGCTGTCTCACAGTCTGTAGATGCCAGAAGGGATTCCTGGCAACGGCGTGATATAAAGAATACATATTCAATCCAGAGTCAAAGCCCGGACTCTGTCATTTCCGACGGATAAAAACTTGGCATGAGTTACTGAATGTCCTCAAGCTCCAGTCTACCTGAAAACTCAGGATAACGATGGCTTATATATTTTGAGACTCACGTGGGACAATGCACGTGAAAATAGTTTCTAAAATGGAAAGTCACAAAACAAATAGAAGCAGTCTGGAAAGTTCTTTTTTCTGTAATCCACTGCTTAGGTAAATGCAGTGCCGATGTCAATACTAAGGAAGTTTAGGGGGCTGAGAGCAGAACTGGACGCATGTAGGATTCCCAGTCCCACTCCTTAAGATAAAAGCCGGCCTCCAGAAGCACACACACATGGCAGCCTGATAAGAATGATTACTGGGACCCACCCAGAAAGAATATAAACCAACAAACATTACACAGATATGTAATGTCTCATACGCAAACTATGGGGAGGAAACCACAGTCATTGCGCTGTAACTATAAGCCATGATGAAATGAGAGTTAAAAACACTATCACATTTTCTTAAAATTTTTCTCAAACATGACCTATTTTGATCACCAAGGCTTAGACAAGCCCAATTATTTGATGAGAATTTTCAAGTTCCAGATGCTCAAATGATAATTATATGGGGAGAAAGTATGGGAAATCTGGGAGTGAGAGAGATGCAGAGAGTAGGAAACAGCTAGACAAATGCTTCAGGAAATTCTCTGAGAAAGAACTGTATTTCTCTCCATATGTATTTAAATAATCTTGCAAATCTAAAGAGTTAAAATGTGAAGAACATTACCAAAAAATGTGCTTGGATGACAGTATTTTCACTAACAACCATTTTATTTGGATGGCATCTACCACAAAGAGTCTAGGTATTTTATATTTAAAAAAAAAAATAATGAAGCAGTTTCCTAATTATCAGACTCCTGTGAAAATAAGCAAAAATCTAATAGTATCATTTCTAGTGTTTCCCCAGAAAATGAGAAAAAAACTAAGTACATTAATGAGACATAGCAATGGTCAAGCTGTTACCATCTATTACCATTAGACAAGAGTACAAAGAGCAATCTTAAGGAGCTTTCATTTTATACTAAAGAGCAACATGCCTATTCAACAGTTTAAGGGAAGAAGAAGTGATTAAAAGTATTCTAGCTAAGAAAGGTCATTTACATCAGATCAAGTAGATAGCAACCCAATCAGAAGAGTGGATATCAAAAAGCACACCAGTACTTCTCTCACATTTCCTAGTCCTATGACTAATTTCCTAAAGATTTTTACATACTATTACTTATGATGTATTGATACCTATGTAATAGACACAGTTGCTAGTTACCTGCTCAGCATTTATTTCTTCTTCTACTGGTAACAGCACTTCAGCATTTCCTTTGAGATCCATGTGATTTGTTCATAGCTGACGTCATCTTCCTTCTCTAAGAATGGGCCTATGACCTGGCCAATTAGTGTCATCTGCTACCCTATCCCCAGGGGTAAGTTCAGAGCTGGACACTGACTTCATGAAGCCAATAAGACTCACATTTAGGACTTCTGCTAGAACTCTTGAAAAGAAAAAATCTCTTTCATCTAGTCTGAAGCCACCAGCTATCACTTTGAGAGAAAGACCTTGCAGAGACAAAATGACTGAAAGACTTGATTGCTGTTGACATGGGCTCAGCCCCTGGATAGTGAAAGTCACAGTGCTATGACACCTTAAACCCCTGGATTCAGCAATGCTTAAAGCCATTCAAAAACAGCACATCGATTAACATAAATAATCGTTAAGGTTTATGTCCTGCCAGTCAGCACTGAGTTTCTGCTTTTTTTATTAACATGAATTCTGAGTACTATAGTCATGCTTCATATGTTGGGACTTTTATTGAATCAGTACCAGTGTACCTCAGAACACAGCTTTTAGAAAGGAGTATCAATGGGAATATTGCATAAAAGGACATCAGACTGACTTCTTAATTTATTTGCATGAATGTACATTTTTTTTTCTATTAGCTGATTTAAAGCAAACATGAGATGCAAGACTTAGCATGTCTGTTACCTTTTACAAGGGCAAAAGTTGACTTTCACACCTCAAAACCCAAAACAAACACTGTTGAGGTCAAGATGTTGAGTAACATGAATCTCAACTTTTCTATCAACACCTCTCTCGAAGAGGCTCTGTCAAAAACTCTGTCCCACAAACTATGTAAATCTCCCATATCAAGTTTACTGATGGCATCTCGCATGAATCTCTGTCCAGGCCCTCGGACAGCAGAGGGAACTGTTTGCGAAACCCAGCTGGCTACCAGAGCTGTCTGGAGCTTCAGTTAACTCCAAGCATCCTAGTTAAGGGCAGGGAGAGCTGGCAGAGTATGACACTGCAATCCAGGAAGCTCACCGGGACTTCCTGCAGGACCCCAGTTCTTCAAACAGACAACGTCAGTAGGGGCTGGTGATGTCCAGAGGCTTACAGAAAACATTTTCCTTCCTCTTTCTGGACGAGTCTCTTTATTGGGTCTCTGGCTATTGCCTTCTTTTTGTAAATAAATATGGAAAACCTAGCAAGTGCTTGATAAAAACTGGGAAGGGCTGATCACGAATACTTTCAGTGAAACAGATTTGTTTTACACTTTCTTCCAGTGCTGGATGTATTAGTCTCTTCTTTTGAACAGGTAATAATTATATTTTTGTTTCTATTAACAATGTTGTATATTGATTGACAGGAAAAGATTCTTTTCCTTCTAGGTCCCTAAGCTTTCAGATTTCTAATCACAACAGAATCCTTTGAGGACTTGTTAAAAGGCCCTAACTCCCTAGGGCCTACCCACCAGCCCTGAGAAACCTGAATGACTGTAGGTAGAGCCTAGAAATCTGAATTTTCAGGTGAGGCAAGTTGCCTGAGAACCACACACTAAGGAACATTATCCTGGGGGCAAATTCACATTCAAGGGCCCAGACTCATTTGTACTTTGTATTCATCTGTCTTAGTAACTCTAACAGCAATTCACGTCACTGGCGCCATGTCTTTAACTGGATGGCTTTAGCATAAAACCTTACTTATCAAGAGCCACAGAGTTAAAATTTTGAGCGCGATATTGCTCCGACTGGTTCTTTTGTCTCCAGTCACTTCCTATATTCATGCCATGGGAGGATATAGTGTTCCCAACTCATAGTGAAAGTGGCATCACCATATACACAGACAGCTTCAGTTCTCTTCCAGGTGACAAAGCAAAAGGCATTTCATAGATGCCTGTGGATCCACTGATACATTTTAATTTGAAAAGCTAACATTATGAGGAGGGCTTATTTTTTATTTCAATTTTTAACACAGAATTCTAGGAAAAGTACCTGGTGTTTTCAACTTTACACCAGAACACATTCTGCCAGTTGTGGTCTAACTGGTTTACATGGCTTGGTAGCTGGTCAATCACTATGGCAAGTGAGAAGATCCCTTAGTGAGAAAAAATATATATGTAAAACTGAAACTAAGCAGCATATAGAACAAGGCTCTTCAAGAGTCGTATATATTCATTTTGAACATCACACTTAAAGTAAGGCATGTTTGAAATATATTGATTATGCATTAATTAATTAATTCTTGGAGGCTGCTGGGTACCACTGAATGCAACAGAGCAGCAGTTTCGTAAATGGTTTTCCCACTGTAACTCTTCAAATTACAGCCTAAACATCCCTAGGGTTTACACCATGTGACAGTCTTGAGTAATATCAAAGTCTTCTTCCCTGCTCTCTTTACCTTCCCCCTTTCAACCTCCAATCTACTGGACTGTTCGGTACATAAAAAGACTTAACAAATACCTCTTGAACGAATGAACAAATGAATGAATAACTAATTAAATGGCCTTTCCCCTCTGGTCACATTGTCTTTTATTCCATCTTAACGTTACTCAGTCATCTACTCAAGGTGGAATGAGTGAGAGTAATTTCTTATCCTTAATATCATTTGCCACAGGATACCTAAAATCCGTCATCCTTGCCTTCGGCAAGCTTATGGGACTGATGTCTACTTCTCAACTAAAGAAGCCAAAGGACACAGGATAGTTTTTAGAGAATACTGGCCAGCATTTCCCTTTCCTTCAAAGTCCCAAGGTTTTCTCGCCTTTAAATCAACAGTCAGTTTAAGGAAATTCAGATAGAAACAGAGTTCAAAAAAGAGACCTGGGTCACAAGTTTGTGTCTGTCTGCATTTCTGTGTGAAACTGGCAAGGGCTGAGAACTGAGACAGTGACCAGATGACGTATGAGCAACATTCTCCAGGTTTTAATAATTTCTGAAGAAATTCCCACCACATAAAGCCTGGGTCCAAACAGATAACCAGTAAATCTTTGCTGAATGAATAGAATAGATTTTGTTGTTATAAAGGCAAAGGATGGCCCAAATCAGTCAATAAAAGGCTGATTAAAATTTACAAATAGATGTATATTTGGGCCATTTCAATTTTAAACATGTTTTCATCATCTGTGAATATACTTTATCACTAACATTTGTTAGGCAAGGAGTAATGGTTTCTTGTCTTTCATGGAAAACATCCACATCAGCACACTAGTTGACACACAGTAGGTGGGTAAATTAATAAGGAGAGAAAAAGTTACATAAATGATACAAGAAGATACGTGATAAGTGCCATAAAGAGTATTTAAATAAATAGGAAGCTATTCAAAAGAGAGAGTCTGCCTATGATGAAAATGAAGCGAGACTTCTAGCAAGCCATGGAATTTAACCCCAAAGCATGTATTTTAACTGAGGGCGATTCATTAAAACAAATGGTATAAGCAAAGGGGTGGAGAAAGGAAAGAGTCAGTTATTCGAAGGGGAATAACAAGGATTGCAACTAGACTGGAACAAATGGAATGTCTAACTGTTACAGACCAAGCTGAAACGGTGTCCAGGGACACTGAAAGTTGGGCAAAGGGAAATCAAATTTTATTTAAGCATAAATAGGAAACCAATCAGGAGAAGGATGGCAGCAGGGGAAGACAGACCAACCTGACCCCCATGTAAAGAGAGATTGAGGGCCACCAGTGAGCTATTGAGGTTGATTTTATTTCAGAATTTTAGATCATGGATTTAAGTGGTAGTAGTACTCTTGCCTGGAAAATCCCATGGACGGAGGAGCCTGGTGGGCTGCAGTCCATGGGGTCGCTGAGTCAGACACAACTGAGCGACCTCGCTTTCACTTTTCACTTTGATGCAATAGAGAAGGAAATGGCAACCCACTCCAGTGTTCTTGCCTGGAGAATCCCAGGGATGGGGGAGCCTGGTGGGCTGCTGTCTATGGGGTCGCACAGAGTCGGACACGAC
Source organism: Oreotragus oreotragus (assembly GCA_006410675.1). Classification (NCBI taxonomy): domain Eukaryota; kingdom Metazoa; phylum Chordata; class Mammalia; order Artiodactyla; family Bovidae; genus Oreotragus; species Oreotragus oreotragus. The sequence goes on along the minus strand of SJYX01013971.1, from coordinate 221,301 downwards.
TGAAGCGACTTAGCAGCAGCAGCAGCAGCAGCAGCAGTGGGATGGAGGGCTCCCCTGGTGGTTCAGACAGTAAAGAATTTGCCTGCAATGTGGGAGACCTGGGTTTGATCCCTGGGTGGGGAAGATCCCCTGGAGGAGGGCGCGGCAACCCACTCCCGTATTCTAGCTGAAGAATCCCCATGGACAGAGAAGCCTGGAAGGCTATAGTCCATGCGGTCGCGAAGAGTCATGACTGAACAACTAAGCACAGTGGGGATGGAAAGAAAGGTCAGATGTGAGATGTTCTGCAAAGGAAGACTAGAAAAGAAGGGGAGATTTTATTTGCTATGAAGAATGGAGGCGGGGAATGGAGACAAGGTAAGTTCAGATACCTGGGAGAAGTCTCAGAATTGAAGGAAATCATGGCTCATTTCCCAAGAAGGAAAATGCGTTAGCTTAAATGGATAGATCAGCTAATTGCTACTATTATCAATGGAAGGCCATTCGAAGCTAATAAAGTAGCTTTTATTAGGTGTGAAACAATGTCTTTCTAGCACCACATTTTTCTCTTGCCTTAAAAGTTCAGATACCTGGGAGAAGTCTCAGAATTGAAGGAAATCATGGCTCATTTCCCAAGAAGGAAAATGCGTTAGCTTAAATGGATAGATCAGCTAATTGCTACTATTATCAATGGAAGGCCATTCGAAGCTAATAAAGTAGCTTTTATTAGGTGTGAAACAATGTCTTTCTAGCACCACATTTTTCTCTTGCCTTACTAAAACTAATCAATAAAAGCCTTTGTAAAAGGAAAATATAAACCATGTTATTAAAAGATAAATTGACAATGATAAGGGGTAGTAAGAGGAAAAATAGAGAAATTTAAAATTCATTGTATTCTAGTTTTATAGATGGGTAATGCTTTGCATGAATGTGTGCTCAGACACTTCAGGCGTGTCCAGCTCTTTGCAAGGCTCCTCTGTCCATGGGATTCTCCAGGCAAGAATACTAGAGTGGGCTGCCACGCCCTTCTCCAGGGCATCTTCCCGAGCCAGGGATCAAACCTGAGTCTCTTATGTCTCTGCATTGGCAGGTAGGTTCTTTACCACTAGCACCATCTGGGAAGCCCTGAGTAATACTGTATATTATACAATATGCTAATATACTAATACATATAAAGAGTCCATAAAAGTGAGTATTTTGAAGTTAATAGTGTTCTAAAAGAATGAGGAAAAATGTAGAGTGAAATCTCCTAGGATTTAGGCTAGTGTTTTTTGCCACTTGCTAATGTGATGATGACTAAAGGAGGAAACTGGAAGAAAAGGAAGAGGATACAGATCTATGAAAATAAGCTGAATCCAAGAAATCAGAAAGGAACTAGAACAGACATGTTCATAATCACAAAAAAGTTCAAATAAAAATTTTCTTCCTTTGGAAACTAAATAGTAACAGAAGTTTGTGAAGACGCCAGTATAAATGTAGGAGAGTCGTTAGATAGTTGCGAAGTTTTCCTTTCTACAAACCTTTTAGGTGCCATATATTCTTGGTCTTAAACATTATTAGTATGAACACAGTAGAGCAAGTCTGTGATAAACACAATCAGAATAATCCAAAGCAGAAAGTCAAGGTCTCCTGACCATTTCCCCATTTCCTTCCCTAGAGAAAACAAATATCAGTGTTTTGCTGTACACTGTACAGACTTGTTCTATGCACGTTAACATCTGCAATATAAACTGAATTCAGTGTGTTGCCCTCTCCAAGAAATTATTCATTTATCAAATAGTTTAATTCTGTGCTATGCTGAGAATCTAAAGTAATGTATGGATTTTATCTGCAGGGAAGTTACTATCTATTGGGAAACAGAGAAGTCAATTATTATGATACAGAACTTAGTAATCTGAGAATCATTACTTTGTTTAATGCATACTGAATATTTAAAAACTTTCAGAAAATTTTCTAGAAATTAAAAGTGATATATTTCAGTTGAATGAAAAGTGATTTCTAGGAGACAAATCTAGATTTTCAGGTTTGTAATGCAAGTATTACCAAAGTTATTTAGCCAGGCATTTTCAGATAAGTTAGGCAAAGTTTCTTTATATTATGGAGTGACTATCACTTACATGGTCATTCTCCAGTGGTTTTAATAACTAAAAATACCTTTGACCTAAAATTTTTCAGTTTATTTTTGCCCTATCAAAAATCCATCTGAACAACTATGAACACTGATTTTTCTATATCCAAATATTTTAGAACTCAGAGGTAAAAAAAAAAAAAAAAAAAGTTACTCTTCGTGACTATGTCTGTACAAGGGGGAGTTCGTGTAAAAAAATAAATAAATACAAAAAAAAAAAAAAAGAGTCAATGGAAAGTGCCTCAGATATCATCTGGTCTCTGAGAACAAAATCAGCGTTTTAACTCAGTCTTTGTGTTCACTCAAGCATTTCCTCCTCTTTTAGAAGATGGACAGATGTGCTTGTATTTAGGTGTTTCTTTGATCCACCCTAGGAACTTCGTATGAAACTGCCGCTTCTCAAAAACACTGAATGAGATCATTATTCATTACTTAGGAAGCCCGTGTGTCAGGCTGAATTTAGCTTTTAAACATTCCCATTCATTTGGTACCCCTACTAACATCTATGTCCCACCCTAGCCAGCTCTCACTAACTTTCATTTAAAGACTATTTTGTTTATGACCTACCATAGACAAATTTTTGTGAACGAGATGCTAAGATGATGGCAGGATTACTAGAGTGGTCTGATCTAGTCCATGTCCCTTTGTTTCTGTAACGCCTTCATGGAGGTCAGAAATAAAAGCAACTGTCAGTGTCTTAGAGACACATGAAATATATACTTATAATTCATATAACTATCCTTAAATTACTGAAACATAACTTAAATATATGGCCTTAATTTTCTGATGCTTTTAGTCTCTCGTCCTCCTTCACTTCAAATACCTGAAGAGCTATGACAGAGTGTTTCGAAATCCACTGAATTTAGTGCCATAGGCATTACAGCACAACTTAATACATATAAAATAACTTTAGTTTATGCCGACTGATTTGCCTCTCACCATTGTAAAATGGAAAAAGAAAACTTAACTGGGATTTTTTTTTTTATTAAAATCATACTCAAAAGTTACAGCTTTAGCAAAAGAAAATTTGCAATTATTTTTCATTATTTGGTTCTAATTATCTGTCACAGACAGATATTTATTATATGACGAAACAAACATCTGGCAATCCACTCCAGTATTCTTGCCTGGAAAATTCCATGGACAGAGGAACCTGGCAGGCTACAGTCCATGGGGTCTCAAAGAGTTGGATACCACTGAGACTGAGCAAAGCAAACATCAGAGGTGTGAACATCTGGATGTAAAAAAAAAATCATTCTGAAATCTTCCAGGAATATCTTATTTCACGTCAAGGGAAATCAGCAGTAAGTCATTCTTGGAAGCTGCCAGGCCTGTATGATTCTCCTTGTCTTGTTTCAGTTCTGTCCAACAGAACCTAGAGGTACCTAGAATCTGAGGACACGTGGCAGGATTACAATGCTGGGCTAGTAAAACCTTAGAAGGATACGACATCTACTCTCCCCATCATTTCCTTGACGAAAGATCATTTTCCAGAGATTTTGAGAGTGGAAGGTCATAGATGCCTCCTTTCATTTCACTTCTACACAAGGGGAAAAGTTACACTTGGAGGAAACTTAGGAAATGTTAAGTCTTTACATTATTTACTCTGTGATCAGCCTCTCTGGACTACACATTTGGAAGACTTTTATGAACTGAAGAAAAAATAGCAAGTCACATACAAACACAACAGATTATGAGGCTAAAAGGTCCATACAGGCAAAACTATGGCTTTTCCAGTAGTCACGTATAGATGTGAAAATTGGACCACTGAGCGCTGAAAAATTGATGCTTTCAAACTATGATGCTGGAGAAGGCTCTTGAGAGTCCCGTGGACAGCAAGGAGATCAAACCAGTCAATCCTCTAGGAAATCAACCCTGAATATTTTTTGTTAGGACTGGTGCTGAAGCTGAAACTCCAATGCTTTGGCCACCTGATGCAAAGAGTGACTCACTGGAAAAGACTCTGATCCTAAGATCAAAGGCAGGAGAGGGGGGCAACAGAGGATGAGATGGTTGGATGGCATCACGGACTCAACGGACATGAGTTTGAGCAGGCTCCCGGAGATAGTGAAGGACAGGGAAGTCTGGCATGCTGCAGTTCATAGGGTTGCAAAGAGTCAGACACAACTCGGTGACAGAACAACAACATCATTATCGACTTGGGGGAAACATTAGTGTCCCTATTCCACTTTCAACATGATTTTTTACCAGAATCCTTTGAAAATGATCATTATGATTTGTCAACATTTGCTTCTAAGGAGCTACACACAGTGCTGTGCTGATGCTGGCTTGTACGAGCTCATGAGAACAGACTATTAAATTTTTAAGAATTTTTGTGAACCAGCTGTCAAATAGATATTAAAAATGAAATTATACAGGCTTACAGTTAACTATATTAAAAGCAAAAGCAATAAATACTTAGAACTTCAGTTCAGTCGCTCAGTTGTGTCTGACTCTTTGCGACCCCATGGACTGCAGCCCGCCAGGCCTCCCTGTCCATCACCAACTCAAAACTTAACATCTTCTAATTAGTGGGTTGGACAAAAAGTACGTTTGGATTTTTCTGTAACATCGCACAGAAACACCCGAACAAAGTTCTGGATCAACGCAATATTTGACTACATTTTATTATTACCCATATACCTATTATATATGTGCAGGTAGAAATATCATATAATGGTATGCTATTATGCATCTCTTCCCACCTCTCCTTTCAGGGCAGTCACACTGGTAGCCTGAACCTAGCCATGGTGGGAGCATTTACAACCTGAAAACTAAGGCTGCAGATCAGTTGTGTCCTGCTCCCACGAGGCACTTTAAACATTAACCAGCCCTATCCTGGCAGGGTGGGTTCCAGGATTACAAAGAATAATAGGATCTTGTCTTCATAAAATTTATAACCTAATTGGGAGACAGGTAAATACTTAACCATGAGACTTGTCTTTTAAGTGAGAAAACAGGAGTTAAAGACGTGACAGGAAAAGAAAGCAACACAATGAACCGTGCTTGAGGTGTTCTTAGAAGGTCTCAGAGTAAACAACCTTTGACTAGACCTTAATCATTGAGCGAAAGTTCACTAGCAGAGAAGAAGGGAAATGCGCTTCCAAAAAAGAACAAAGGGTAAAGCATGAAATGCCTTGGCATGTTTTGGAAAGGGCAAATAATCGAATATGTCAAGGGCAGTGCTTCTTAGACTTCACCACATATAATCATGGCAAAGAATGAATGGGTTATTCTGGTGATCTGAAGTTGCAGCTTGAAAAGACTCACTGCCTAGAGAAATGTCTTCATCTATTTGGCTGCAAAAAATTATCCGAACTTTCCATTATCTGTATGTATTTTCACTGTCACTTGTCTTCATCGTCTTTGTTCCATCTCAACCTCTCCAAGAGGGAGGGAAAGGTCTTTCGGTATATCGAGTATTTAAAGGCATGAAGGAAAATCAGTATCACCAAGAGAAGCAATTGTATTTCTTGTATATGCTATGCTCTGAGGGTGCAAGAACACTAATCACCCAGAAAGGAGAGAGAAATGGGGAAAGACACAGCAGCGAGATGGAGCAGGGCCAAGGAGGCAAAACAAAGCAGAGAGATCAAGGAGAGAAAGCTTCTTAAAAATCAAGTTTCAGAAAAACCATCCCACTGTACAAAAATGCATTTTAATACTTTAATGCATCATTAATACTTACGGTCAGAGGAACTGGGTCTTGAAAAGCCAGGCTCATTTCATGGCAGTAAAGAAATAAAAGTAGGCGTTCACACTTCTAAGTATAAATAAATAAATAAGAAATAATGAAGTCACAACTAATTTTTAGTAGCAATATTAATAGATCTAAAAGTACCAGAATGGAAATTAGAACCAGATGAATACAAAAAGCAGTGATACTTAGAGCTTTGATGTCCTTTCCAGTCATTTGCTACAGTGTACTGTTTGACATTTTGGGATGCATGCAGTCTTTATAGAAATAAAAACAGTATCACTAGAAAACTATCTGAAGTTTTTATTTCCACTTATCTCTGCAATTTTTATACTCAATCAGTCAATAAAATGACTCATAATCAATAAAAAACATCCAGGTGTTAAGCGATCCAGAGGTGGATCTCTATCCATGGGGTGTTGGGTGCTAAGATACCTCTCTGACTGCAGATGTTTCTATCATGCACTCTGCTATTTCTCTGCTTACAAATCTACCCCAGTAACCACCGTGTCTCAGTGGTAGTGCATGTTTCAGCCCTCTCTTGCACGACAACTTTCATACTGGTTGTTCTACTTAATAAATTAGCAAAGGAGCTTCTTTAGTAATAAATAAGGTTAAATACATTAGCTGGCTTTAAGGTATAAATCCAGTACCAGTGGGTGAAAGAATGAGTTATTTCCAGGAAGAGTAAATAGAAAAACCCATCTTTTTGCTGCCAATTCTGAACAAATTCCAAGGAAGAAAACATATCTGTAGTAGAAAATAAAACTGAAATTTATTAAAGGTAGGCTAAATTTAAAAGTCCAGACCACATAAAGGATATATAGTCTACCATGTTCAATTACCATATTTTAAGCTTCTAGGAAATGTATATATAGCATTGCTATTTTACTTCATTAAAAAAGTTATAATCTGCCATTATTTAAGATTCTTGTATTCTGTGGAAGAAAAGTACTAAGTTCACGATACACTTCTTTGATGACGGCACAGCTGCATTACAATGATGGGGCGTCTAACCAAAACAACTAGGTTTAACAGTCTAGGCTGGAAACTTACCCTTTTATCTATCGGTGTTAGTTTGACCAGGCCTTCAGTTTTCCTTTTTTCTGAATTGTGAATGGGAGCATCACAATCATATTCAACTTCGGGTTTAGATAAGTCTCGGCAGAAAGTGCAGATCCACTCTCCACTGTTGGGGGAGGAAGTATCTGACTGAGTTCCTGCTGCATCACTCCTCTCCTCACCACCTCCCTTTCCCACCCTGTTCCGTGCCATCTGTAATGCAGAATTATTTATTTGCTGGAACTGTTAATCCTGTCTCTTATACACATCTGGTGTCGGAGAAGACTCTTGAGAGTCCCTTGGACTGCAAGGAGATCCAACCAGTCCATCCTAAAGGAGATCAGTCCTGGCTGTTCATTGGAAGGACTGATGTTGAAGCTGAAACTCCAATACTTTGGCCACCTGATGCGAAGAGCTGACTCATTTGAAAAGACCCTGATGCTGGGAAAGATTGAGGGCAGGAGGAGAAGGGGACGACAGAGGGTGAGATGGCTGGATGGCATCACTGACTGGATGGACGTGAGCTGGGAGACGGACAGCTCCGGGAGCTGGTGATGGACAGGGAGGCCCGGCGTGCTGTGGTTCATGGGGTCGCAAAGAGTCAGACACGACTGAGCGACCGAACTGAAGTGAACTGATTGTTCGACATCACCCATTGTACCATGTCCCTGGGCATCAATGACGAGGATGTGCAGGGTCAGGGGTTATACCGAAATATGAAAACATGCAATTGAGTCCAGCCTGAGAAGAGCATGGAGGAGGAACAAGGTTTAGAACATACACTCTCGAAAGTTGGCCTGTGGAAAATGCTTCATATTATTATCAGACCCCTATTTGTCTTCTGTCAGAAATATATCCAATGAATAAGATGATGCTCTATATACTTACATATATATATATATATTAGTTGGGTTTTTTTTTGTTTGTTTGTTTGTTTTTTACTAAGGCTTCATAGTTTTTAGAGCAGTTTTAGGTTCACAGCAAAACTGAGGGGAAGGTCCTGAGATCTCCCACATCTCCTGCCTTTATGCACACATAGCCTCCTGCACAGGAGTGGCCCATGGGTTATAACTGATAAACTTACAGTGACACATCATAATCACCCAAAGTCACAGTTTACATTACAACTCATTCTTGGTGTTGTTCATTTTACGGGTTTGGACAAATGTACAATGAAATCTCCATCACTGTAGCATAATACAGAATATTTCACTAGTCTAAACAGATCCTCTGTGCTCCCTCGATGCTCCTCCCTTCCCCAGTCCCTGGCAACACCAGTGATCTTTTTAGTCTCTCTATAGTTGGCCTGAAATCTGGATCTGTCCCTATAAGGCCAAGTGCCTGTATTCCCACTCCAATGTCACAGGGCATAATATTACATTTAGTATGAAACTAGTATTTTATTTATCAACTAAGCTATTGTATCTTTTTTAAAAAAATTAAACTGCAGGAAGATAAACCACATCTACTCTGAGGCTCTGTCTACAGCTCTGGGGCATTTTATTAGTTTTCTAGTTTGAAAAGTATAGATCCAGGGCTTAGCATACACAAGTGGATATGAACAGCTGAAAAAAATTATAGGTTGGGGCCAATGCATTAGTGGTGCTGCCTGCTGTTTATAGGAGTTTGAATTTTATTTCCAGAGAGTTGTTGAAGGGTTTTAAGCAGATCTTGTTTTAGAATGAACTCTGTGAGAGTACAAGGAAAGGATTAAACTGGGGAGTAAATAATATGATAACTGACTGTGAAGCTATTGCAATAGGCTTTGTTTAGGACTACAGGGACTAGAATTAGATCTATGAAATAGAAAAGGACAGGAGGGAACAGGTCTCAAGTGTTATCAAAAGGATCGATAGCCCTGTGACTAAGAGGATGTGGAAAGTAGGTGAGAGGAAGCTGCCAAATATTCTTGCCTGAGCACCTAGAGAAATCATATAGCTGCTAATTAGCTGGAGAATGCAGCATAAGCAGATTTTCACAACATAAATATTGGTGGCAAACGAATTGGAACTGTTGCCTTAAAGTTTTGTATACGTTCACGTGTATGTATGGCTGAGTCCCTTCACTGTTCACCTAAAACTGTCACAGCATTGTTAATCGGCTATTCCCCAATAAAAAATAAGAAGCTTCAATAAAAAAAGTCTGAATGCTTTGCAAATGGACTTTAAAAAATTACTGTTAAATTTCTCTTTTATGAGTATCTTGGTATGTCTTTTTCTCCATAGGAAATGTCAATTTTGGGGTTATGAATTATATCCTGAGTGACCTTTTAGCAACAAGTAGAATCTTAAAGTAAATCAGCAAGCCAGATTTATTTACTGAGTATTAACTCTCAGTATTAATACTCAGTTAGTACTATTAACTCTAAAACTAGCACATAGATAAGCCTTAAGTTTAAAATGAATTCTGAAAAAGTATACGAAGCCTGCTTTTTAGTGTAGGGTTGACTGCAGTGTGTCATATTTAAAAGCAATTAAAGAAACCAAATCAGTATTCTAGATTTATGAAAAAGAATCAAATTATAAACCACTGAGAGCAGAGGAACTTTAGAGGTCATTTAATTAGCTTTCCATCAGAGCTTGACTCTCCTGGCCCCCCTTTTCGTTATGTCAGTTCTTCACATATTTGAAGAAAGCTCTATTGTGTCCCCTAAGAGTTTTCTTTCATAACAAGGCCCTGCTTCTATTCATAAACCCCTACATAATGTCACTTGACATCCTCCTAACCATCTTGGCCATTCTCCTCCTGACAGGCTGTTTTTTGAACTTCACTTTAACGTCAGAATTCAGAACAAAGTATTAAATCAATACCCTTCAGACACATTTATCTAAGCAGGCATAAAACAACTTAAACATATCCAGTCCATATTTTACTGCTGCTGCTGCTGCTAAGTCACTCTAAGTTGTGTCCGACTCTGTGTGACCCCACAGACGGCAGCCCACCAGGCTCCCCCGTCCCTGGGATTCTCCAGGCAAGAACACTGGAGTGGGGTGCCATTGCCTCCTCCACCATATTTTACTATCATGTCCTTAACAAAATAATAGGGATACATGTCATAGCTGACAATGTTTGTAGCAGTCTCCCGATATATAGACACATCCTTTATAAAGGAAACTGGTCTAAGAGTATACATCGTTTATCAACACTTTCTGTTTTCTAAGTGCTCCTAAGGAATCAATTTAAGAAGATGTTTTGAAGAAATACTTATCTGAAGGTAAGAATTTCCCCTAGGTTTATTTCTGTCAAAAAGAAAAAAAATAGGATGGTGGAAAGGAGAAATCCCCTGAATTTTAGCCATGAACCCAGATTTCAGTACGTAATGAGTAGAGCTGAACATTCCAATGAGTAGAGTTAACATTCTGATAAAGGAATGTGTATATTTATGTTTGAGTGTTTTCATTCATGTATCACTGAGCAGCAATTAGGTTTAATGATGAAAATCTAGTGATATTCTCATTAAAGTGAAGAACATACAATTACTGATTATTGGCAATACGGTGCTTAAACCCTTTTCCTGAAAAGTGTGATGACTGTAATCAGATAAAAATCAACTAGCTATATAGATTTTAAAAACAGGTTTATCTGTCTACCTAGATTTAAGAAATTTTATCTGTGTAAAGTAATTAAAAAAAAGTAATTTAAAATGAAAAAAAGAAAAGATATTTTGGTAACTTTTTTCAGGACCAGGAAGATGCAGAGTCCAATTTATGAAATTGCGGGAAATATCTGCATATTCTCCATTTGTTTTCTGTTACCTAACTGTCCTGTATCACTCAGTGTCCGCTGAGCAAATTTTCTCATATTTAAATATCACCATCAATGCAGGAAGAGAAATGTGAAGTTTTTTAGAACACTTTGGTGCTCTTCCAATCAGTTTATTTCTTTGGGATTTCAAGTCTTTTCCCAGTAGTCTTTTTTTCTCCCTCTAGAGATTCTTTCTACTTGACAGAGAAAGTTAAAACCAAACTACCTTAACCATGTTTTCTTTTTCTAATATTAAATGCTTTCCTATAGTAGATGTTTTCCCCACTGTTGAGTGTATCTTTAACCAGAACAATAACTTCAAATGGCCCCGCTCTCCCTCCAGTTGTCATTTTATCATTTTTTTCTCGTCTCATGTCATTAGAGGTTTACCCTCCCCTTTTTCTTACACTGGCCATTCTTTTTCTATTAATAAGCTTTCCTACTTTCTTTCACTATGCCTGTCCATGGTACATCTGAGTCTGCCAGAAAGAATACACACACCCTATTGATTGTGATGACTCTTTCCCTTTTTCCCCTTTAAAATTATTGTAACCATTCCATTTAATTTTTTTTTTTATAATTCCTCTAATACTGTATTTCCATTCAAAGTCTGGTCATGAAATATTATCTAATTTTTGTCTGAGTGTTTCAAAATTGAGCCTCCTAAATTTTAGTGTGCACACATATCTGATTATGTTAAGGCTTTCCTTCTCTGTTTATCAAGGGCTCCATCTGGCAAAGGTTGATATCTGCTGGATCTTATTGTTTCTGTTTCTCAAACAGAATTATGTCACGTTTGCCTTATTGCTTCCTCTACCTTCTGAGAAACTGTCAGGTATTCAATATAAAATATCCTCAGTTACTCTCTTTTAAGCAGAACAGGGTTTCCAGTATGAGAGCGCAGCTATGGAGTTACGGATAAGTAGAGCTACTGGGTTTAATCCCAGCTGCACCATCCATAATTTTTTCAGACTTTGCACCTTAATTTCCCTGTAACTTGAAGAAACAAGTTACCCATGCCATGAGCTACATGGCATTAATTTAGCTAATAAGAGCCAGGGACTCTATCACTAGCAAGCTAAGCATCTCACAGAATTTCCTTGTAAGATAGCCAGAGTTCTTTTCCTCTTGCCATCAGTCCACCAATCCAGTTGCTATTAATGACCGTAAGCCATTATTTCCAAGCCTGCAGCTCACCAAATCTACAGCAGCAATAGAAATAAAGGGGACTGTATTGGGTGTGGTAGTCTGAGAAGCATGTTTTCTAGGAAAGATATATTTCACAGGTATAGAGACAGGAAAAACCTTGACAACAATGCCTATTTGGGGCTGACATTTTTCATGTATTCTATTCGCTTAAAGTGGCAGACAGCTAGGCTATGCATGCAGGCAGATGAAAATGGCATTCTGTCCCACAGGCCTGCAATGGATATATGCTACACATTATTGTTAACTGGGATGTTAGCATGTACATGGACCTTAAATCAGCCTCTATACTTACAAAGAAAATTCTAACTAAGAACAAAGCAAGCAGAGCAAACCTTCAGAGCTTCATATATTGGACAACCCAAGGCTCCAGGGAAATCTCATTCCAGGATGAGTAAATAATTTTTGAAGCATCAATACAGGATACATAAGGAGAAACAGTGAAACCTCTTTAAAAAGATACTGATTTTGAAAATTACTGAGGCCAGAAAAAAAATTGTTTTAACTGCTTAGAACTTAGATAGAATTAAGAAGGAAGGCAAAGCCTAAGGAAAAGAAGTAAAACAAGGCTCAGAAGAATGCTGTCTGAAGGAACTGTCGAAGAAGCAAAAGAAATGGGGAAAACATGTAACAACTGAAATCTGCCTTGGAGGCCGTGATGAGCAGAATGACCATGCTGAAACTCAACTGGCTGACAGGGCCTCAAACGTGAGAAGCTGTGGCAGAACCCATGGGAAAAAGTAAAAGAACTGAAAACGGTGAAAAAAGTGTGATTCTTGTGATCACAGAAGACAAAGCACAGTGATCCGTACTCATAATACTGTGCTATCTCTTCTTCTAAAACAATGGTAAAATAGCAAAGAAAATACATATGATTGGAAAACTCAGAGAAGCAGAGCACACTATGTCTGTGGAGTTAAGAATCCAAGTAACACATTTAAAGGAGAAAAACAGTTATAACTATGTATCTGTATAGCCCCAATTTTTACACTACAGAAATAAAGATCTATAAGCATCCAAGGTGAAGAATAAATGTACCTGAGTGGAAAAACAGTATCAGGCTAATCTCTGTAATACAAAATGTTAAGATGATAATAATAAATTATTTCCAGAGTTCTGGTGTGAAAAATAATATCTGGCAAAAATAATAAATTATTTAAGGGCATAAGAAATAAAAAATACAGCAAGCAACTAAATTATCAAAAAGTAGAAAATACTTGAGACCAAAAAACACAAAGGGAAAAGAAATTAGGGAGAATATAATGCATATATGGGAGATACGAGGATCCAATAAGTTAGGTGGTATTTAGGAAATAACCTCCCTAAATGGAAAGAAACAGAAAGGCATTAAGGATGCAACTAAAGAAAAATTTTCTGAAATTAAGGAAGAAATAAATATTCATGTTCAAAGAACACAAAACTTCTAACCATACAAGATGCATATTTCAGGAAAATAGAGATAGATTTTACTACAAATTAAAAATGTAAATCATATGCCATTGTGACAAATATTTCATCAAATAATATAGAGGATATCTTTAGTAGGAACAAAGCTCTCACAAATCTATGAAAATAAAACCCAGAAAAACAAAGACCATGAACAATCTATAAGAGAAGTAAGAATGGTCATGTATATAAGAAGGTATTCAAACTCAGGTTTCATTAAGGAATCAGCAACAGAAACAATAATAAATCACTGCATGTGATGGCTAATTTTATTCGTCAACTTGACTGGGCCATGGGATGCCCAGATATTTGGTCAAATATTATTCTGCCTGTGTTTATGAGCATGTTTCTGGATGGGATTAGTATTTAAATTGGTAGATAAACAGAGTACAGTAGACTGTTTTCCCTTGTGAGAATTCTTCCTACCTGATGGTCTTTGAACTGGGACTCTGGCTTTTTTCCTGCCTTCAGACACCAACTGAAACATCACCTCTTCTGAGGTCTCAAGCCTGCTGGCCTCTGAAGTGGAATTACAGGATCAGCTCTCCTGGGTCTCCAACTTGCTGACTTTGCCTGCAGATCTTGGTAACTGCTATCCTCTGTAATGTCATGAGTCAATTCCTAACAGTAGATTTCTTTCTTTCTTTATCTATCACCTGTCTATACCCTATTGATTCTGTTTCTCTGGAAAAGTTTAATGAACTGCATTTATCTATCAAAACCATAAAGCTCATAATCAAGACTAGCACTGTTGTTGGGAGACTGGTATTCTCCAGAAGTATCATTAAGATTAAATTTTCAAAGTTTCTGGATGACTGGCAATATTTCTTAAAATTTCATATTTTTTAATTCAGTAATTTCAAGAAATCAGTGATGTAGAAATGTAACACAGCACACTTACTGTAGATCATTTAAATATTAAAAACGAGGGAAGGAAAGAACTTACATGTCCAATGCTGGAGAATGGTAAATGCACTATGATAAAGTCTATCTTGAGACAGATATTGTATGATGCCATTAAAATGTGGAGGTATACCAATGGCTGGAGAAGGAAATGGCAACCCACTCCAGTATTCTTGCCTGGAGAATCCCATGGATAGGGGAGCCTGATGGGCTACAGTCCATGGGATCACAAAGAGTTGGACATGACTGAGCGACTAACACACTATACCAATGGCGTGGGAAAATCTAATGATGTAATATTAAGTGAAGAGATAAGGGGAGATAAAACTGTGTGACCTCAATTTTACATTATAAAAACAAAAATCTATAAATCAGAGAAACACACATACAACTATGAGTGCTAATATTTGAATGATAGGAATGACTTTTTAAAATCACACTTTCTAAGTTTTCCATAATTTCTAAAACAATGATTAATTTTACAATTAAAAAATGTTTTTTTAAGGGAAAAAACAGCAAGCAGATTCCTTGCTCTTGAAAAGCTAAAAGCTAGAAAATACAATCCCAAAATCAACTGCCAAAATATTCTTTTGAGCCAGGAACAGTTTCCTTTAGTCACCAAATATCCTGTTGGACAAATTGTTTGTATTTGTGGGCATTTCCTTTTTCATTAGAGACGTCAACAAAACTTCCTCTATAAATAATTGATTTGTTTCCTGAACTAATACAGGCTTGACCATTTGTGGTTGTATGAGCTTTCTTAGTCTTCCAAATGAGAGTTTTTGATACATTATGAGATACCCTGTAACACAGAGCATCTGAAAATGAAAGTTGATCAAGTCTTCCATTTTATATGTAAAATTTTTGAGGAAATAAGCACGTATGAAATGCAGTTCACAAGCATCTCTCCTTACAACTCCATCTCCTGCAGTTTCACAACTACGTCTTTCCTAGCGCTTTATTCAGTTTGATATTTCAGATGCCTAAATTCCTAGCACTCTGCATTAAAAAAGTATCATTATTCTTCCTGATTCTGCTTTTAGTTAATAAATTAGGAGGAACACAGACTGAGAGTCTTGTGGCAACACGTTTCCACCATTGTGACCCTGAGTCAATCATTTAAAATGTTCCCAACATGTTAACTGTACTGTTATTGTACTTGGAAAATTTAATTAGCACACAAAACACTTAAAATAATTCTCTGAAACAGTCTGATATCACACAAAAGCTTATCTCGTACATTAAAATGTAAATTTTCCTTACAGACAGATAGATGTGTTAATAGAGAAATAAAAATTCAAGGGAGACAAGAGCTAATAGCCCTAATATAGTGCACTTCACCTCCAAAAAAACTGAAAAAGAAAACAAGACCAAAAAAAACCTCTTCAAATTATTGGAAAACATGAATAATCAGACAAATTAATGGAGAGAGATGAATAACAAAATAAATAAAATGGTAAACAAATATACAAATGATATATAAATGTACACATGTACTCAGTATAACATTTGATACATAATAAATGAAGCTATTAAAGTATACGTGGGTGTGTGTGTGTGTTTGTATATATGCTACTAAGTTGCTTCAGTTGTGTCCGACTCTGTGGGACCCCATAGACAGCAGCCCACCAGGCTCCCCCGTCCCTGGGATTCTCCAGGCAAGAACCCTGGAGTGGGTTGCCATCTCCTTCTCCAATGCATGAAAGTGAAAAGTGAAAGTGAAGTCGCTCAGTCGTGTCCAACTCTTCGCGACCCCATGGACTGCAGCCCACCAGGCTCCTCCATCCATGGGATTTGCCAGGCAAGAGTACTGGAGTGGGGTGCCTATATATATATATATATATATATATATAACATAGGGGCTTCCCTAGTGGCTCACTTGGTAACGAATCCGCGTGTAATGCAGGAGACCCAGGTTCGATTTCTGGGTTGAGAAGGTTCCCTGGAGAAGGAAATGGTAACCCATTCCAGTATTCCTGTCGGAAAAATCCCATGGAGAGAGGAGCCTGCAATTCAACGAGCTGCAACAAGTCAGACACAATTGAGCGACTAAGCCAAAGCATCAGAGCCTGTTGAGTGGTGAATAGATAGATAAAAAATCTATGTGCATAAACATATAAAACATACCTATCCTTACATGTATATATAAACATATGTATCTCATGTTGGCAAGTACTGAAAAATATTTTATAATGCCCAGAGTTGTCAAGAATGTGCCGTAACAGGCTCTGTCATACTTTGTGTGTGTCATTTCTGGAAAACACTTTAGTACTATCTTTTAAAGTACAAATTTTTTTGTCTTCTTTGAATGAGTCATTCCACTGTTCAAAATTCATCCTATGGCAAACAATAACACAAGTATACAAAGATACCTATGTAGGGAAGTTAATTACAACTATGTTACAAAGGAAAAAACGAAATAGCTCAATGGAATACTGGAGTGGGTTGCCATTTTCTTCTCCAAGTCACCAGTAGTCAATGGTATACTGTTATATCAATCTAAACTAAATGAGAGAGTATCAGAGAAAATTGCAAGCTTAAGAGGCATTTTTTTTTCTCATTTATGACAAAAAAAAGAAAGCAAAACAAACCTAATCCTACCTTAGGTTGATAAAAGTTGAATTTCATAAATATTAGAGAGTGTTTTATTTGTAATCCTAGTGTCAAAGATGCAAAACAAAAGTACAGAAATAATTGAAATAATAGTTTCAGAATAACTGGAGGTAGTAAAATGATAAGCCACCCTTCAGGAATTCATGAGGTCAATAACATTTAGCCAGGCTTGTCTGATAGACTGCATGCAATTATTACTTCATATGTGACACATATTCACAGACACTGTTACCTAAACCAAATAAAGGCAGTCCAAAGGGGGAAAAAAAAAACAATAGATCAGCATCACTCTTGAACAGTGATAAAATAACACTAAATGAAAAATAAAGAGAATCCAACTCCACATTAAGAAATAATACAATGACCAAGATGGATGTCTTCGATGAACAGTAGGTTTATGGAACAGTAGTATGCTCCATCTAATAAATATCATACATCATGTTAGTATATTGACATACATTAACAAAGCCACACTCTTGTCTCCAAAGATGACGAAAACTGGTGAAATTTGAAGAATGTTTGCAATGTAGTTTTCTCATAATTTCCTGGTTTTGAACATTGTACTATGGTTATATAAGTATGTATATATATGTCCTTGAGTGAAGGGTATATGTGAACTTGATAGCTTTTTTCAACTTGTCTGTGTTTAAAATTCTTTCAAAAATAAAATGTAGAAGAAGACTAATATAGATAGATAGAACAAGTATAGAGGAGAGCCACTTAGATAATGAAAAGATACACAAAAGCATGCTTTATGTGGAAATATTTGAACAAATCGGAAATGTTTAGCTAGGAAGCAAAAGAATAGGGACAAACTGGAGGATTATTAAATTGAAATGTTTAGGGATTTTTTTTGCTGTGAGTCTGGCAATTAGATTTTGAGCCAGAATCTAAAAGATTTCTACTCTGTATGAAAAGCCCTGAGAGGAAATACATGCCTTCTCACAGAGCAGTTCAAATATAAAGTGAATGAACATTTGTCAGTGATGCTGTGAAGATTACTCAAGGATTGGATGGACACTGGATTCAATGCTTTATCAAGTTTCCTTTTCACCAACATTCCCCTTTCTCTGTGAAGAAGAGAATCCAGGGACTTGAGAGAAGCCATGAGGCATGTAAGACAAAGCACCAGTTGGAATTTTTCTCATGGAGATGCAGCAATAGTCAGAAAAGCTGAAGCTGGTGGTAGGGGAGATAAAGCTAACATGAGCTAAGAGAATGAGGTAAGGGAGGTAGAATGAGTTGTATAATCAGCAGCTATAAAAGGTCAGATAAACTGAGTATGTTTAGAATAAGAAGTTCAAGAAGCAAATGAGTCTTTGAACAGGAGCTTGAATCATGATATGCTTTTGAGGACATGACTGGAAGTTTATTAAGGCAAGCCGGGGATTTTCCAACCCTTTGGTTCCATGATCCTAAGACCTTATGGGGAAGCATACACTCAATATTTCTTTATTTTGGAATTCTGAATAAATGAAAAATGCTAGTAGAACGCTGCTATTTCTATCCATGCATTCCTCTGTGTGTGTGTGGGCATGGCAACCCACTCCAGTATTTCTGCCTGGAGTATTCCATGGACAGAGAGGCCAGTGGCCTACAGTCTATAAAATTTTATTATACATACATTATTGCATAGAAAAAGCATGAAAGTTTCCTCTAAACCCACATTTGTATACACTTACCTTCATTGTTAAGGCTTTTCTTTTTTCTAGTTCAGTTACTTCCATCAAGGGAAAAATTAAACCTTACATTCTTCATAAATTTATTGCTTTTACCATATATTCTGGCATTAATCACTGACCTCCAGGCTGAATTTCAATTTGCATAGATAACTTCATCAAATATTCATAATATAGTATGATTGGTACAACCACAGGATTTATGAAAAGTTCTGACTCTACCAAGAGTATATATGAGGTAGTGCTTTAATCTGAGAATAGATACTTCAAACAACTGATATTTAAGCTGATGTTTAGAGGGAGAAACAGGTATTTGGGGGTCAGACACAAGGAAAGCATCTGAGATAAAGAAGATATAGGTAAAGGTACAGGCATAAGAGACCATGGGAAATATCAAGTGACTTAGTTACAAATGGCAACCAGAAAGGATGGGTGGGAAAGGTGCTGAAAGAAGCTGGTTCAATAGTTTAGCATCAGCTGTGGATAACCTAACATCCAGGACCTTGAGGCTATGAAAAATAACTTGAATTTTAAGCATCAGAGTTATATAATCATTTCATATTTCAAAATTTAGTAATGGGTTATAAAAGGAAGAAATTAAGAGATAAGAACACAAGTTAAAAGGTAATCCAACGGACTAGGCAAAGATGACAGAGATGAACTGAAGAGATGGTGATGAAACAGGAAATGAAAATGATGAAGTAGATTAGGAAAACATTGAAGAGTTGGGCGAGGAAACAATTTGTGATTAATAGGATGTGAAATGGAAGAGGGGAAAAAAGTAGAAAAACTCCCAAGTTCACAGCTTGAGAACCCTGGAAGATGGTGAACTTTTCATAGAGACTGTAGGTCAAAGCACATATTTAAGAGATTAATTTTAACCTTGCTGAATATAAGATAGCTATGTGTCATCTGGTAAAGATGTTTATTGGACTTCTAAGTAAATAATAGATGGGGACAATATTATTTGGGGACAAATAATAGATGTCCCCAAACTACACTGATAGAGACCTTCTCCAAAAAAACACATAATAAAGCTATCAAAAATCAAAGACAAAGAAAGAACCTTAAAAAGCAGCAAGAGAGGAAAAAGCTTGTAACCTACAAGGGAATCTCCATATTGCCATCTGTGGATTTCTCAGCAGAGACCTTAGGGATATCCCGGTAGAGAGTGGAATAATATATTCAAAGTGCTGAAAGAGAAACCTTCTAACCAACAATACCCTCCTACCTGGCAAAGCTGTCAGTTAGAAAAGACAAAGAGCAAAGGAAGAAGTCCTCATTACTAGGCTCACCTTACAAGAAAAGCTCAAAGGAGTTCTTCAGGCTGAAAAGAAAGGACACTGATCACATGGAAATATACGACATACTGGTAAAGGTAAGCGTACAGTCAAATTCAGAATATTTTGATACAGTGATTAGGCAATGTGTTGACCACGTAACTCTATTTAAAAGGTTAAAGGACGGAAGTGTTAAAAATAACTAACTGCATTAATTTGTTAATAAATACACAATATAAAGAGATGTAAAGTGTGACCCCCCCAAAATAAAAGGGAGAAGTAAAAGCAGTTTTTATATACAAATGAAGTTGTTATTAGTATAAAATTCAACATTATATCAGTAAGATATTTTATTTAAGCTTCATGGTAACCATGAGGCAAAAATCTTCAGTAGGCTCATAAAGAATAAAGAGAAGAAATCAAAACATATCATTATGGAAAATCACCCATTCAAGAAGGAAGATTAGCAAGAAAAGTGGAAAAGAATGAAGGAACAAACAGACCCATCACAAGCACGGAAATTGAAACTGTAATCAGAAATCTTCCAGCAAACAAAAGCCCAATCTATCAGATCTAGGCCCTTAAATCTATTTCTCATTTTCACTGTATAATAATAAGGGATTTGATTTAGGTCATACCTTAATGGTCTAGCAGTTTTCCCTACTTTCTTCAATTTAAGCCTGAATTTGGTAATAAGGAGTTGATGATCTGAGCCACAGTCAGCTCCTGGTCTTGTTTTTGTTGACTGTATAGAGCTTCTCCATCTTTGCCTGCATAGAATATAATCAGTCTGATTTCAGTGTTGACCATCTGGTGATGTCCATGTGTAGAGTCTTCTCTTGTGTTGCTGGAAGTACCTTTTACTTTAAATCAAATTTAATTTGACTAACAAAAGCCAAAGACTAATTACACTTAAGAATTATAAATTAACTTCTGAGACCTTTGACAAAGAACAAGTCAGCAGGTGGTAAGACAATTATGACAGGTCTATCAAACTAACAATGGAGTGAAATGTTACAAACTCTCCTTAAATTTATCCTAGAATATATGCAAAATAAGACATGTTATTGATGTGGCAAGAGACAACAACTGATAGCTGTTTTTTATTACCAAATGTCTCTTCAAGGTTTCCCTTAATTTTGTACTCTTCACTAGGAAAACATAAGTCAAAAAAAGTTTTAAAATGCTATTTTAACAGTCAAAGCCATGAGCATATTCTTCACTGTCTACTATATACAGTTAAGTATAACCATGTTATTCAACTAAAAGAACCTTATCCTAAAGTAGATCTTTTAAAAATTACTAATTTGCATGTTTTCAATAAATTAATATTTAAATTAAGACATTTGTTATAAGAGCATTAGGCCTTAACAGCTCAGAATCAATAAATAAAACATAATTATAATGTGATTAAGAAACTTTCTTTCAGAGTATACAACATATAACTTGAGGTTTATAAACAACATTCTCTCTGAAGTAATTTTCTCCAGCTGACCCCAGAGAATCCCCATTTGACAGATGGAAATAATAAGCAAAAGCAGCAAAGGAGAAAGGGTTTCTGTTTTGTATATTATTAGTAAATACCCACCATATGGCAAGAGAATAGATGTATTTTCATAAGCTCTGGCCCTCTTCCTGAATATTTCTCTTGATGTCACAGAATCAGCTAGCTGTAGTTAGTGAAACAGTCTATAAAAATGTGAGTACATATAATGCTTCCTACCCTAGAGAAATCATATACGTTCTTATTTATTTCTAAGGTCCTCTGTTTCTCTTTTATTTTGTAAATGTATGTTTGTTAAATGTTCTATATAATGTGTTCATGGAAGCATTTTATCAAAACTCTGACTCTATTGCATTGCCAGTGTTTGGAGCCACCAGAGCTAGGGGCCTTCCGATGCATTTTCACCAAGGCCTGACTTCCTCATCTGAGAACACTCACACATTGTATTCTGTCGTGTCATGATTTTTTTAATATCACATGAATCCTTCTGTCAAGTAGCTGAGAAGCTGATCTGAGGACAGTAAGAACTTGATGGAAAAGGTTAGAGTTTCAAAAGCTATGTCCTTTCCAGGACAGCTGTATTTTGGTAAAAGAGTGTCATGTTGGCACTAGCATATCTCTTGAAGATCATTGAAGCAATCAAGAGCACTGGCTCTGAAAATGGTAAGGCTAAAGGGTATTTGGTAGCATTTGTGTCTATATTTATACACCCATATCAGGAAAAGAAATTTGACCCAGAAAATATATGAAGACATGCCAAGGATCAGTTCAATCTGTAAAGGGGAAAACACTTTTAAAAGGACATATTTTTTGCAAATTTGTTCAACTATGCATATTTTGTCTGCTTATACTGTACAAACTGGTATCAGTAGATTTTAAAGCCTAATATATAAGAAAATGTGTAGGTAGCTAGGTAGATAGATGCATCCATTACAAATACCATAGTTAAAACTGTCTTATGCCTAAATATTTTTCAAAATTATGTGAAAAAATTGAGATTTTTGCCTTAGATTTTAGTATACATAGTTAAAGGTACCAAGTGATGTGAAATTCTTTCTTCATACTTAGAGAATGCAAACCTGAGTTATCATAATACAGGTCATCATGGACAAAGAGCAGTTTCTGAGTATCATGTTTCAGTTTCACCAATTCCTTCTTTTTCTTCTTTCCTTGGTTTTCACTTTTAGAGTTAATTTTTGTTGCTGTTGTTATCAAATGCAAATCTACTTTACTCCAGAAAAATCATGTCTCCTTTTATTGTGTCTTTGACTCTTAAAGAGAGAGATACATTACCTTGATAATATTCCATATTGAGAATTTGTCTAAGTATGTCCCTGTTGTGCTATTTGTTCCTTTATTTATCTATCTATATCTTTCTATAATATACATAATTTTAATTGAATAAAATTGCTTTACAATATTGTGTTGATTTCTGCCATACATCAACATGAATCAGCAATAGGTATATGTATGTCCCCTCTCTTTTGGACCTCTCTCCCACCTCCCACCCCATCCAACCTCTGTAGGCTGTTACAGAGCCCTGGTTTGAGTTCCCTGAGTCATACAGCAAATTGTTAGCTATCTATTTTGCATATGGTAGTGTATATGTTTCCATGCTACTCTCTCCATTCTTCCTACCTTCTCTCCACCCTGAACACCATGCACTTTATCTATGTGTTTTTAAATACAAAGTTAGATATCAAAGACCTGGTTTGATTCTGATTGAAGCTTCTAGGCAAGAACACATCCTAGATGCTGCCTCTTATTCTGTCACTAATGGGTGCATCACTGGGGGGAGGGCATCACAGGGAGGGGGCAAGCAAGAAGGAGGCAGATATAAGCTGGCTCCTATGACAGGTTCCTACAACAAATCTCAGCACATGTTCCAGAGCAGAAGGGTCTTCCTTTAAAACTGGCAGCCTAGGAGGTGAACTAAGGCTTAGCGGTTCTAGAGTTATTTTTTATTTAGCACAGACAGTCTAGTATTTCTGTACTTAACAACTGTAGGAAAATTTTCACTAGTGTGTAAGCCNATGTTCCAGAGCAGAAGGGTCTTCCTTTAAAACTGGCAGCCTAGGAGGTGAACTAAGGCTTAGCGGTTCTAGAGCTATTTTTTATTTAGCACAGACAGTCTAGTATTTCTGTACTTAACAACTGTAGGAAAATTTTCGCTAGTGTATAAGCCATTCAGAAAAATTCTTAAACCTGTGTTGTTCTTTGTAGTTTCTTCAGTATCACTGAGAGATTTGTAAGTTTCAGTAAAAAACTGTACAAAATCTCTACCCAATAGATTTTAACTTTCCAAGTCAGGAAGAAAGCATGCCAATACACCATAGCTATACACCATAGCTATAAGTAGACTCAGTTTGCAATTATAACTGCAGCACACTTACTTCATAGAAAGGCAACTATGCACAATGAGAATAGGAATCTAGTAAAGCAAGACATGAGCTTCCATCCTTAACAATGCAGATTGCATTTCCTGTACACTGTATCACATAATACAGAAAAAAAGGCAGACAAGTATATTAATACATGTATGTTGAATCTGAAAAACTTGGTACAGATGATCTTAAAGAACAAACATATAGACACTAAGGGGGAAAGGAGGGTGGGATGAATTGGCAGACTGAGATTAACATGGATACACTATTTATACTATGCATAAAATAGATAATAAATGAAAACCTGCTGTATACCACAGGGAATTCTACTAAATACTCTGCGGTGACCTAAATGAGAAGTAAATCCAAAAAGACAGAATATATGTATGTGTATAGCCAGTTCATTTTGCTGTACAGTAGAAACTAACACAATATTGTAAAGCAACTGTATGCCAATAGAAATGTTTAAAAGGCAAGTGGTGCTGGGAAAACTGGTCAACCACTTGTAAAAGAATGAAACTAGATCACTTTCTAACACCACACACACAAATAAACTCAAAATGGATTAAAGATCTAAATGTAAGACCAGAAACTATAAAACTCCTAGAGGAGAACCTAGGCAAAACACTCTCTGACATAAATCACAGCAGGATCCTCAATGATCCACCTCCCAGAATACTGGAAATAAAAGCAAATATAAACAAATGGGATCTAATTAAAATTAAAAGCTTCTGCACAACAAAGGAAACTATAAGCAAGGTGAAAAGACAACCCTCTGAATGGGAGAAAATAATAGCAAATGAAGCAACTGACAAACAACTAATCTCAAAAATATACAAGCAACTTATACCTCTCAATTCCAGAAAAATAAACGACCCAATCAAAAAATGGGCCAAAGAACTAAATAGANATCAGTGATGCCATCCAACCATCCCATCCTCTCTCACTCACTCCTTCTCCTGCCTTCAATCTTTCCAAGCATCAGGGTCTTTTCCAATGAGTCGGCTCTTCACATCAGGTGGCCAAAGTATTGGAGCTTCAGGATCAGTCCTTCCAATGAATATTCAGGACTGATTTCCTTTAGGATGGATCTCTTTGCAGTCGAGGGGACTCTCAAGAGTCTTCTCCAACAGCACAGTTCAAAAGCATCAATTCTTTGGGGCTCAGCCTTTTTTAAGATCCAACTCTCACATGCATACATTTCTACTGAAAAACCATAGCTTTGACTATATTAAACAATCAATATGAAACAGCAAAACACTCATTAGATGCTATAATAAACTGCTCAACTATTTCATTTCCTTAATACAATAAATTTTTTATCTCATGCCAATTTCCAGGTCACAAGACTCTCCTGGATCGCCTCCTGGTGATGACTCGGGGGTTTGGCTTCCTTCTCTTGTGTGACTTCTTTATACCAAATTTCTTCACTTTCAGCCACACAAGAGAGAAAGTGTGAGCTATAGATTCCAAAGAAAAGTCCAAGAAGTATTGATACATTGATCAAAACTATTTATATATCTCAAATATATTTTAAGTGATACTGTGTAGTATATTCTTCCTCCAGTCCATAAAGAGATGAAAAAGTTTAACATATTGAGCTAGTCAGTATTTCCATTTTTCTATATTAAAACTGGTATTTGTTGTTGTTCACTTGCTAAGTTGTGTCTGACTCTTTGCAACCCCATGGACTGCAGCAAGCCAGGCTTCCCTGCCCTTCACTATCTCCCAGAGTCTGCTCAAACTCATGTCCATTGAGTCAGTGATGCCATCCAACCATCTCATCCTCTCTCACTCACTCCTTCTCCTGCCTTCAATCTTTCCAAGCATCAGGGTCTTTTCCAATGAGTCGGCTCTTCACATCAGGTGGCCAAAGTATTGGAGCTTCAGGATCAGTCCTTCCAATGAATATTCAGGACTGATTTCCTTTAGGATGGATCTCTTTGCAGTCGAGGGGACTCTCAAGAGTCTTCTCCAACAGCACAGTTCAAAAGCATCAATTCTTTGGGGCTCAGCCTTTTTTAAGATCCAACTCTCACATGCATACATTTCTACTGAAAAACCATAGCTTTGACTATATTAAACAATCAATATGAAACAGCAAAACACTCATTAGATGCTATAATAAACTGCTCAACTATTTCATTTCCTTAATACAATAAATTTTTTATCTCATGCCAATTTCCAGGTCACAAGACTCTCCTGGATCGCCTCCTGGTGATGACTCGGGGGTTTGGCTTCCTTCTCTTGTGTGACTTCTTTATACCAAATTTCTTCACTTTCAGCCACACAAGAGAGAAAGTGTGAGCTATAGATTCCAAAGAAAAGTCCAAGAAGTATTGATACATTAATCAAAACTATTTATATATCTCAAATATATTTTAAGTGATACTGTGTAGTATATTCTTCCTCCAGTCCATAAAGAGATGAAAAAGTTTAACATATTGAGCTAGTCAGTATTTCCATTTTTCTATATTAAAACTGGTATTTGTTGTTGTTCACTTGCTAAGTTGTGTCTGACTCTTTGCAACCCCATGGACTGCAGCAAGCCAGGCTTCCCTGCCCTTCACTATCTCCCAGAGTCTGCTCAAACTCATGTCCATTGAGTCAGTGATGCCATCCAACCATCTCATCCTCTGTCTCCCCCTTCTTCTTTTGCCCTCAGTCTTTCCCAGTGAGTTGGCTCTTCACATCAGGTGGCCAAAGTATTGCAGTCTCAGCTTTAGGGAGCAAAGTATATTTATTTTCAGCACCATTTCTTTAAGTGAGTTTATTTTAAACACCAAAGAA
This sequence comes from Oreotragus oreotragus, assembly GCA_006410675.1. Taxonomy (NCBI): domain Eukaryota; kingdom Metazoa; phylum Chordata; class Mammalia; order Artiodactyla; family Bovidae; genus Oreotragus; species Oreotragus oreotragus. Next base: position 194,886 of record SJYX01013971.1, on the reverse strand, counting down.
ATAAGAATGGCCTAATCTTCTCCATTGAATGTATTAAGATCTGCATAAAAGTTTTCTTAAAGTTCTCCTAATCTACATCAATAGGGATGAAAAGTAAACTCTGAAGGGATCAGAGTAAGATTCCTTTATAGGCTCTTTCATTTTCATCTTTAGGAGTCAAGATATCCACAGAAATGTCCACACCCCAAGGAGGACCAAGACATCCACCTTTCTCACCATCTGACATTCACATCTTATCTTATCACCACTGTCCATCATGAATTGGTAAGACCACATCCATGGTACATTTATTGGTCATTAATTGTAAAACTAATGTTTATAAGACTTAATGGCTAAAACAAAACAATTTATTTAACTCACAGTTATAGGAATCTCCACATCAGTCCTTACTAAGTTGAGAGATCATTTTGTCTCAAAAAAATGGACCCCCTCAAATGTTTGTTGTCATATGAAGAACATCAAAAAGTTAACTTTGCTGAGCTTAGCTGGGTTTTCTCACTTGTCTGGGGTGTCACCTGGGGCAATTGGGGCTGATACGGCTCTCTACGTGGTTGCATCCTGTTAGGTCACATGTGGAGACCTAGGTTTAACAACGTATGTTGTCATTATCTTAAAATGCCTTTAACCATAATGTTACAAAACCATCTGAAAAACAGTCCATAAGTATATTATTATTAATAGTTGTGGAATCCCAGGGTTATATTCAAACCAAAATGGATACAGAGAAGAAAATAACCACAGACTGTTTAGTAAATCATCTACCACTGTGTCCATTAATGTTATTTATCACAAGAAACCAGAACTTCTAGAATTTTTTTATCTCATATAGTCCTATTATCTCACATACTCTTCCTATTTCTCTGTCTGAACTTCCACTATTTTATTCTCATATTCTGTATCTACACAGTACCTAGAAATTTTCACTTTGTCCTTCCAATTTTGAATCTTTAATAAAGTCCCCTATAACCTCAATTTATCTGAACAAGTTTTTGACCATACTTGAAGTACTCCTTGAGAATCTTCTATATTTTGATTTGAGCAACTGGATACATGGCTGAGATGTTTTCTCTTTTTTTAGAATATAAATAGATTTATTTTAATTGAAGGCTAATTACTTTATAATATTGTATTCTTAATTGTATTAATTGTATTGTATTAATTCCTGTTGTACAGCAAAGTGATTGAGTTAAACATATACATATATTCTTTTATATGTTCTTTTCCATTATGGTATTTATCATAGGCTATTTAGTCATCTGNAATGGCTTAGTTATCTGTTTTTTTTAAATAGAAGTATACTTGATTTATTATATTAATTCCTGTTGTACAGAAAAGTGATTGAGTTAAACATATACATATATTCTTTTATATGTTCTTTTCCATTATGGTTTATCATAGGCTATTTAGTCATCTGTTTATATATTGTGAGCTGTTTATCTAAATTTGAAATTATGAAAAACCTGAACACTTTGGCATATCCTTTGCTACTTTTTTTTTAATTGAAGAGTTAAAATATTTGTTTTTAAACTATTTTTCTGATTATAAAATATTGCATGTTCATTTCTGGAAATTTGGAAAATTACAGAAAATTATTTTAAAAGAATATAAAATTGTTTTAAATTGAAAAAAAAAAATTGTATTCTTAAATGAGAAAAGTAGTGGTGGAGATCAAAGACAGAAGATGGAATCTAGTGGAAATTCAGGACAGAGAATGGAATCAAGTGTTCTGTTTTGATGAAGTTTGATTTGAATTTTTTGTTAGACACTTAGGTGTAGAGGTCATGTAGACTGTATATGAATCTGGAGCTCCAATGGCAATTCTGGACTAGGGATATGAAGAGTTACCAAATTATTATTTATAGTCCTGGGGCAATAGTTAAAAATTTTTATAAAAGCCCTAAAAAAAGAAAAGGTGACCCAAAACTTGATTCTAAAAATATTAGCATGTATAGGAATGATTGTGGCAACCTAGAACCTGAGAAAATATATGCTTTAATTTTTCATTAATGAAATTTAAGTTGAGATCAAAAGTTTTTCCTAGAATAAGGTTAATATGTTAATAAATAAAAAGACATAATCTATTCTACATTAAATATAAAATAACTGAAAAAAGATGTTTGCCCACTTAACAGTTATTTATATCACAACACATCTATAGGGACACAGGAGACTTAAACTGTGAATTCATGTTTTAGACTATCAAAAAACAACCCTAAAATACTATAACTACCTCTGAAGTAGCAGAATTTAATAATAGAAACATAAAATGAATATCTCAGTACCTAGACTTTTATTATTTCCAAATTTGGTACATAAAGAGCATGGTGCAAAAATTATCTTTTATATATCATCTGTGTGTATTTTATTTTAGACAATATCTATTCAAAAATTAGTGTGTTAGAATGTATCCTTGATTTTTTTGTTCTATAGTCAAATAGTTGCAATGTAACTGCTATGTTGGCCTAGGAGTACACACTGAAGCAGCAAAAAAGCTGATAGAGTTTTGCCAATAGAACACACTGGTCATAGCAAACACTCAATTCCAACAATATAAGAGAAGACTCTACACGTGGACATCACCATATGGTCAATACCTGNGGAATGTATCCTTGATTTTTTTGTTCTATAGTCAAATAGTTGCAATGTAACTGCTATGTTGGCCTAGGAGTACACACTGAAGCAGCAAAAAAGCTGATAGAGTTTTGCCAATAGAACACACTGGTCATAGCAAACACTCAGTTCCAACAATATAAGAGTAGACTCTACACATGGACATCACCATATGGTCTATACCGAAATTAGATTGATTATATTCTTTGCAGCCAAAGATGAAGAAGCTCTATACAGTCAGAAAAAACAAGACTGGAGCCTGACTGTGGTTCAGATTATGAACTCCTTATTGCCAAATTCAGACTTAAATTCAGGAAAGTAGGGAAAACCATTAAACCATTCAGATACAACCTAAATAAAATCCCTTACGATTATACAGTGGAAGTGAAAAATAGATTCAAGGGATTAGATCTAATAGACAGAGTGCCTGAAAAATTATGGATGGAGATTCGTGATATTGTACAGGAGGCAGGGATCAAGGTCATCCTCAAGCAAAAGAAATGCAAAAAGGCAAAATGGTTGTCTGAGGAAGCCTTACAAATAGCTGAGAAAAGAGAAGCTAAAGGCAAAGGAGAAGGAAATATACCCCCTTTGAATGTAGAGTTCCAAAGAATAGCAAGGAGAGATAAGAAAGCCTTCCTCAGTGATCAGTGCAATGAAATCGAGGAAAGTAATAGAATGGGAAAGACGAGAGATCTCTTCAAGAAAATTAGAGATACCAAGGGAACGTTTCATGCAAAGATGGGAACAATAAAGGACAGAAATTGTATGGACCTAACAAAAGCAGAAGATATTAAAGAGAGGTAGCAAGAATACACAGAAGAACTATACAAAAAATATATTCATGACCCAGATAACCACGCCAATGTGATCATGCACTTAGCGCCAGATCCTGTAATGCAAAGTCAAGTGGGCCTTAGGAAGCATAAACATGACCATAAAATGCATGAACAAAGCTAGTGGACGTGATGGAATTCCCGTTGAGCTATTTCAAATCCTGAAAACTGACCCTGTGAAAGTGCTGCACTCAATATGCCAGTAAATTTGGAAAACACATCAGTGGCCACAGGACTGGAGAAGATCAGTTTTCATTCCAATCCCAAAGAAAGGCAATGACAAAGAATGCTCAAACTACTGCACAATTGCACTCTTCTTACATGCTAACAAAGTAATGGTCTAAATTCTCCAAGCTAGGCTTCAAAAATACGTGAACCATGAACTTTCAGATGTTCAAGCTGGATTTAGAAAAGGCAGATGAACCAGAGATCAAATTGGCAACATCCGCTGGATCATCAAAAAAGCAAGAGAGTTCCAGAAAAACATCTATTTCTCCTTTATTGACTGTGCCAAACCTTTGGCTGTGTGGTTCACAACAAATTGTGGAATATTCTTCAAGAGATGGGAATACCAGGCCATCTTATCTGCCTCCAGAAAAAATATGTATGCAGGTCAGGAAGCAACAGTTAGAACTGGACATGGAACGACAGACTGGTTTCAAATAGAGAATGGAGTACGTCAAGGCTGTATACTGTCACCCTGGTTTTTTAACTTATATGCAGAATATTCTTCAAGAGATGGGAATACCAGGCCATCTTATCTGCCTCCAGAAAAAATATGTATGCAGGTCAGGAAGCAACAGTTAGAACTGGACATGGAACGACAGACTGGTTTCAAATAGAGAAAGGAGTACGTCAAGGCTGTATACTGTCACCCTGGTTTTTTAACTTATATGCAGAGCACATCATGAGAAATATTTGGTAGAATGAACCACAAGCTGGAATCAAGATTGCCGGAAGAAATAAGAATAGCTTCAGATATGCAGATGACACTACTCTTATGGCAGAAAGTGAAGAATTAAAGAGCCTCTTGATGAAAGTGAAGGAGGAGAGTGAAAATGTTGGCTTAAAACAGTTTTTTAACTTATATGCAGAGCACATCAAGAAATATTTGGTAGAATGAACCACAAGCTGGAATCAAGATTGCCGGAAGAAATAAGAATAGCTTCAGATATGCAGATGACACTACTCTTATGGCAGAAAGTGAAGAATTAAAGAGCCTCTTGATGAAAGTGAAGGAGGAGAGTGAAAATGTTGGCTTAAAACCTGACATTCAGAAAACTAAGATCATGGCATCTGGGCCCATCACTTCATGTAAAATAGATGGTAAAACAATGGAAACCATGACAGACTTTATCTTTTTGGGTTCCAAAATCACTGCAGATGTTGATTGCCGCCATGAAATTAAAAAGTGCTTGCTCCTTGGAAGAAACGTTATGACCAACCTAGACAGCATATTAAAAAGCAGAAACATTACTTTGCAAACAAAGGTCCATCTAGTCAAAGCTATGGTTTTTGTAGTATCATGTATGGATGAGTGATTTGGACTATAAAGAAAGCTGAGCACCAGAGAATTGATGCTTTTGGACTGTGGCATTGGAGGAAACTCTTGAGAGTCCTTGGACAGCAAGGAGATCCAACCAGTCCATCCTAAAGGAAATCCATCCTGAACATTCACTGGAAGGATTGATGCTGTACCTGAAACTGTAATACTTTGACCAACTGATGTGAAGAACTGACTCATTTGAAAAGACCCTGATGCTGGTAAAGACTGAAGGCAGGAGGAGAAGAAGATGAGAGGATGAGATAGTAGGATGATATCACCAACTCAATGGACATGAGCTTAAATAAACTCTGGGAGTTGGTGATGGACAAGGAGGCTTGGTGTGCTGCAGTCCATGGGGTCACAAAGAGTCGGACATGAATGAGTGACTGAACTGAACTGAACTGACAAGCACTTTAAACTTGCTGTTTTTAGACTGAACCATACCATTGCTAGCTTCCCTTATGGCCCAGCTGGTAAACAGTCTGCCTGCAATGTGGAAGACCTGGTTCAATCCGTTTGTTGAGATGATGCCCTGGAGAAGAGAAAGGCTCAGTTTAGCCAGCTTGAACATCCGGAAGTTCACAGTTCATGTACTGTTGAAGCCTGACTTGGAGAATTTTGAGCATTATTTTACTAGCATGTGAGAAGAGTGGAACCGTGTGGTAGTTTGAGCATTCATTGGCATTGCTTTTCTTTGGCATTAGAATGAAAACTGACCTTTTCCAGTCCTGTGGCCATTGCTGCATTTTCCAAATTTGATGGCATATTGAGTGCAGCACTTTCACAGCATCGTCTTTTAAGATTTGAAATGGCTCAACTGGAATTCCATCACCTCCACTAGCTTTGTTTGTAGTGATGCTTCCTAATGCCCACTTGACTTCACATTTCAGGATGTCTGACTCTACATGAGTGATCACACTGTCTTGGTTATCTGGGTCATGAAGGTCGTTTTTGTACAGTTCTGTGTATTCTTGCCATCTCTCTTTAATATCTTCTGCTTTTGTTAGGTCCATACAATTTCTGTCCTTTATTGTTCCCATCTTTGCATGAAACATTCCCTTGGTATCTCTAATTTTCTTGAAGAGATCTCTCGTCTTTCTCATTCTATTGCTTTCCTCTATTTCATTGCACTGATCACTGAGGAAGGCTTTCTTATCTCTCCTTGCTATTCTCTGGAACTCTGCATTCAAAGGGGTATATCTTTTCTTCTCCTTTGCCTTTAGCTTCTCCTTTTTTCTCAGCTATTTGTAAGGCCTCCTCAGACAACCATTTTGCCTTTTTGCATTTCTTTTGTTTGGGGATGATCTTGATCCCTGCCTCCTGTACAATGTCACGAATCTCCATCCATAATTTTTCAGGCACTCTGTCTATTAGATCTAATCCCTTGAATCTATTTTTCACTTCCACTGTATAATCATAAGGGATTTTATTTAGGTTGTATCTGAATGGTTTAATGGTTTTCCCTACTTTCCTGAATTTAAGTCTGAATTTGGCAATAAGGAGTTCACAATCTGAACCACAGTCAGGCTCCAGTCTTGTTTTTTCTGACTGTATAGAGCTTCTTCATCTTTGGCTGCAAAGAATATAATCAATCTGATTTCGGTATTGACCATATGGTGATATCCATGTGTAGAGTCTTCTCTTATATTGTTGGAACTGAGTGTTTGCTATGACCAGTGCATTCTTTTGCAAAACTCTGTTAGCCAGCTACCCACTTCAGCATGCTGACCTGAAGAGCTCCATGTGGGGTCTCAAAGTGTTGGACAAAACTGAGCAATTGCACTTTTAATTCACATTCATAGCCACTAAAAATTTGGTCATTAAAATTATAAACTTTAATAAACAGACATTTCTGCCACCAAAATTAATTTGAAAATGCATGCACTAACGATAATGTGTTGGACAACAGCACACATCGTATAATTGATTTGTAAGTACTCCTGCCAGGCAACTCTACTTTATGGAGTAAGAAACATTGCTCAAAATTGAGGTGTGACTTTTTGAAGGCAGAAAAGCCAGTAATACATATGGCATATATGTTCATTATTCAACCTAGCATTCTAAAATCTGATTTTTTAAAAAAATATTTAGTGTTATCTCTGACTGTTTAAAAATGATTTCAGGTTTCATAATTTTACCAAAAATATACTTTGACATAAATGTATGAAGTATAATTTCTAAAAAAATTTTCCTAAATTCATGCAGATTGTAATTCTTGAGAGAAATATAATTGAAATCAGTGAAGTCATTATAGTCTTTCTACTCAATATCTTCACTATCTGTCACAGTATACAGTTCATATAGATTATATTTTTATGAAGATATTTGATAGCTATATAGTGTGGAAAAAATTAGAACTGATATTGCTTTAAAAGTCATCTATCCTCCAATAGTGAGGAGTTGATATGAATACCTATAAAATATATTTTTTCTTGTGTAAATGTTCCACTTATGTCTCCTAAATCCTCAACCAGTAACTGGAGTTTTTCAAGTGAAAAAAACAACAAAAAAAAGATTTTTGTGTAGATAGTACTTTACCAATCTGATGTATTAGCCATAACTAATATTTAGTTTCATAAATCAAACTAAAATGAAGTTTTGATTGAACTATGAGAGTCCATAATATTAAAGATATAGGGATTTTGGGAATGACACAAGCAAAATGTCAATAGAAAAGATCCCCTGCTTGTATCCCCTTTCAAGTAACCATAATTTGACAGCCATCCACAGACTAAAGGGCCTTTGTGAGAGTGACAATGTCCAGATAGGAGGCTACCAAATCCAGGTGGAGCTCAAGAACAAGGAGGGTTGTTTCAAGAAGGCAGGTTCACATCCGGGTGTCAGGGTCAATGACCACGGTCCTGGCTGCAGCTCCATAAATACTTCTGTCCCCCCTGGATTCAGTTACAGCCCTGTTTGACTTGTCATCAGCATCATTTCCAGGAGACTCAAGAGCAGTAATGCCTGCTCTTTCTTTAGGTAACAAGCTCACTGATTTTAGCCCTACCTATCGACTCTGAAGCATCCTGTGACCCAGCTCCAAAAACTCTCAGATATGATTTGGGAGCTATCCTATTCACCGAAAGATCCTGGAGACATACCTGTTAATGCCAATGAGGGCAGACCTGCTGGTGTGTCAGACAGCACATCTTGAAATGGCCCTATGGCCTGGCTCCAGCCGTTCCTAGCAAATTCTGGAGGTGAACCTGCCTGGTCTAGTGGGGACTCTTCCAGGGACCCAGCAGGAGCCTGCTAGCCACAAACCTAATATCAGTCTCACTCTTTGTAGACTCTGCATACACTTGTCCCAGCAGCAGCCCTCTGAAGACAGGCCTGCAGTCAGCCTCACCTGCCACTGAACAAGGCATGATCCACACCTACCCAAGACCCAGGCAAATGGCTGTCAACCGCAAGCCATGCTGCAGACCCAACACTAGGTGTGTGATCAGCTCCAGCTCATTTAACTGTGATCACAGAGGCAAACACTTCAGCCTAGGAAACTGATAGGAGAATGCCTCTACATTCCAAAACTAGTTTGTAAAACACATGGATATAGAAAACAGAGTTGTGTTTCGAAGTGGGAAGATGGGTGGGGGAGGGAAGAATTGGGAGCTTGGGTTAACAAATACAAACTACAATATATAGGAATGATAAACAACAAGGTACTACTACACATCACAGGATATGTTAGTTCGGTAGTTAGTTCAGTTACTCAGTCGTGTCCGACTCTTTGCGACCCCATGAGTCGCAGCACGCCAGGCCTCCCCGTTCATCACCATCTCTCGGAGTTCACTCAGACTCACGTCCATTGAGTCCGTGATGTCATCCAGCCATCTCATCCTCGGTTGTCCCCTTCTCCTCCTGCCCCCAAACCCCCCCAGCATCAGAGTCTTTTACAATGAACCAACTCTTTCCATGAGGTGGCCAAAGTACTGGAGGTTCAGCTTTAGCATCATTCCTTCCAAAGAAATCCCAGGGCTGATCTCCTTCAGAATGGACAGGTTGGATCTCCTTGCAGGCCAAGGGACTCTCAAGAGTCTTCTCCAACACCACAGTTCAAAAGCATCAATTCTTTGGTGCTCAGCCTTCTTCACAGTCCAACTCTCGTATCCATACATGACCACTGGAAAAACCATAGCCTTGAACAGACGGACCTTAGTTGGCAAAGTAATGTCTCTGCTTTTGACTATGTTATCTAAGGCTTTGGCATAGTCAATAAAGCAGAAATAGATGTTTTTCTGGAACTCTCTTGTATTTTCCATGATATATATACACACACTTATATATATGTATATACACATTATGTACATATATAAATGTATAACTAAATATATATATATATAACTGAATCACTATGCTATACAGTAGAAATTAACACAACATTGTAAATCAGCTATACATCAATAAAATTATGTATATCAAAACCAGCTTCTAAAGATTGGAGAAATGCTTGGTTCTTCAAATGCACAGACATCAATCCAAGCCTACACCAATTATGAACAATCAGGCAAACATGATATCATCAAAAGAAACTAATGAAACTATGGTAACTGACCCCAGAGCAGTGGAGATCTGTGAGTTACCTAATAAAATTCAAAATACCTGGCTTAAAAAAGCTCAAGGAGATGGAAGACAGCACAGACAACTAAACTAAATGAGGAAAATAATGCATGAAAGAAATGAGAAGTATAATGACAAAATTGAAGCCATATAAAAGAAAAAAATATAAATAATGGAACTGAATTGTACAATGCCAGAATTGAAAAATTAAGTAGAGATTTTCAGTGATGAGCTCAAGGATGAGTAAGAATCAGCAAATTTGAATACAGGTCATTTTATATTAATATGAAAATAGAATTTACCATAGATGTAGTTTATTTACTAGCATGTGAGATGAGTGCAATTGTGCAGTAGTTTGAGCATTCTTTGGCATTGCCTTTCTTTGGAATTGGAATGAAGACTGACCTTTTCCAGTCCTGTGGCCACTGCTGAGTTTTCCAAATTTGCTGGCATATTGAGTGCAGCACTTTCACAGCATCATCCTTCATGATTTTAAACAGCTCAACTGGAATTTATAATCCCCAGGTATTAGATTTATTTTCATTGATTTATATAATTTTATACTTAAATATGTCAGAACTGTATTGTAGATACTGCTATGTTTTTAGATTGATTGTTTTTAAATATCAAACCTTGTTTCCTAAGTGGCATGAATGTTAAAAAAAAAAAAAAAAAAAGCTGCTTGCCAATGCAGGTGACTTAAAAGACATGGGTTTGATCCCTGAATCAGGAAGATCCTCTGGAGAAGGAAAATGCCAATCCACTCCAGTATTCTTCCTGGAGAATTCCATGGACATAGGAGTCTGGTGGGCTAAAGTCCACAGGGTCGCAAAGAGTGGGACACAACTGAAGCAACTTAGTATGTGAATACTATTTTCTTTGGGAAACATGTTCTATAGCTTTATTAATGAAAATTTGAACATTAAATACAATATTAGGGAAATAACATTTTTAAAGTAGCATGCTTATTTGGCTTTGTAAAATAGACTCTAGATTGAAGCTTACTTTTCAAAAGTAATCACATCTATGTTCACATATTATATAAAATCTTAGTCTAAAAATTCACACTTATAAAATGTGGAAATTGTGCTGGATAATAAATGAAGATATTAATATTCTCCATGTAGCAAGAAGTTATAAAGAAAAATGAAAATGCAATTTTTTTCCATATCTTAGAAAAGCATTGAGGCTTTTCTTTAAACCTCCCTAAGGATAAATTCTTTTTAACCTGTCTACTCTTTTTAGTTGGTGTTAATGATATTTTTCTTAATCAAAATCAGTAGATTTTTGAAGAGGTTACAATGCTATAACCTCTCCCAATTTACTTTTAGTCCAAGGCCTTCAGGGAAAGCTGTTAGCAATCCCTTCTTATGTGTCCCTAATGCCCTTATATCTGTCACAGTTGTGGGATAGTGGCAGATGGTTGGCTTCCTTCATCCCCATATCCTTTTATTATATACATTAATGTGGTGATTTCTTAGATTCCCATGTGCTTGTTTCGGCAAAGGAGAAAAGTCTGTGGGTTTCACAGTTCCACAGCATTCTAATGCAGTTGTCAGTGCACATTCCCAAGTGTGCTTTTGTAAACTAAAACATGGTGTATTTGGGCAAATATTTGTGGTACGGGGAAAGAAGCCTTGAACTGAATGAGAACAGCTCGTGAGAACGGCACTGAATCAGCCAGTGGTTCTGGATAGCTTCTCAATGGCACTGGCTTTGCTGGCAATCCAAATAGGAAGAGAGTTTTCCTCATACTGACATGAGAAATTTTAAGTTATGTGGCATGTTGGTTTCCCTTCATTTTCAGTTCAGTTCAGTCGCTCAGTCATGTCTGACTCTTTGCGACCCCATGGAATGCAGCACGCCAGGCCTCCCTGTTCACCACCAACTCTCAGAGTTTACCCAAGCTTATGTTCTTTGAGTCGGTGATGCCATTCAGCCATCTCATCCTTTGTCATCCCCTTCTCCTCCTGCACTCAATCTTTCCCAGAATCAGGGTCTTTTCCAAAGAGTCAGTTCTTCACATCAGGTGGCTGAAGTAGTGGAGTTTTAGCTTCAACATTAGTCCTTCCAATGAACATTCAGGACTGATTTCCTTTAGGATGGAATGGTTGGATCTCCTTATAGTCCAAGGGACTCTCAAGAGTCTTCTTCAACACCACAGTTCAATAGCATCAATTCTTCAGCTCTCAGTTTTCTTTATACTCCAACTCTCACATCCATACTTGACTACTGGAAAAGCCATAGCCTTGACTAGACAGACCTTTGTTGACAAAGTAATGTCTCTGTTTTTTAATATGCTGTCTAGGTTGGTCATAACATTTCTTCCAAGGAGCAAGCACCTTTTAATTTCATGGCTGCAATCACTGTTTCCATTATTTTCTCACCTATTTGCCATGAAGTGATGGGCCCAGATGCCATGATCTTAGTTTTCTGAATGTCAAGTTTTAAGCCAACATTTTCACTCTCCTCTTTCACTTTCATCAAGAGGCCTTTCATTTTAACAGTAATTATTTTAACATTTTATTTGTTTGCCCTTTCCCAAGTGACTAGTGTAGCAACTCTCCTTCCTGTTGCCTTTGTATAGGTGCAAGTTTATCTAAACAAGTTATCCATTGTTCCCTAAGTGGGTTTCCTTGTCCTAATTCCTTTCCAAGCTACATGGTGTAGGGATGAGAAGAAACTCTCAGAGGTAGAATCTCTCCTCAGGTGTAAAGAGGACTGAGGGCTAGGCCATGAGGTGCACGATCCTGTGTTCTCAAAAAGGAGATGTATCATTACCAGCTAAAGAAGCTCTGCCCTCATCCTCCTCTGCAGGGAAACCTACTAATGAAGAGAACACTCTTGTAAAAGCTAAAACCCCAAGCTTCCCTAGGGTCAGTGTGAGGGAGGAAGGGATAAAGAGATGCAGGGGAAGCAGTGGGCACTGCAGAGAAAGGTGAAAAGTTCTGCGAAAGGGAATGTGCCTTTAACTCCTAAATCTCTTCTTTCATTTTTCTCCATCTTTTCTTCTAGCTATCTAAATAGGTCCCTCCCCACCATAGAATGATTTTCATCCCTTAGAACCAGTCATTCATTTACATGGGATAATTCCTGTCTGAAAACCCCAGTAAATGTATTAATTTATCCAAATCATAGGAACAATCTTTAAGTATTAATAACTTGATTCTATTAATCCATCCCAAATATGACAGAGTCATTAGCTCTTTCAGAGAAACAACTGCAGACACCAGTTCTGATTTCTCTTATAACAGTATGGAATTTTAGAGCCCATATTACTCATGATTATTCAACAGTAAGATCTTGAATTTAGAGAAGAGGGTCCATTTAGCTACTATTTCAAAATAATGGAGAACTAAAGAAAGATTTATTTAATTCATGGTCTCTTTTCTGACTGTTTTGTGTATGATTACCTGATCTAATTAATTCAGTGGTTTCCAGACATCTAGTACCCCATCAGTTCAGTTCAGTTCAGTTGCTCAGTCGTGTCCGACTCTCTGCGAC
>SJYX01013971.1:169241-180002 GCA_006410675.1 Oreotragus oreotragus | reverse complement strand
TTCTCTTGAAGAGATCTCTAGTCTTTCCCATTCTGTTGTTTTCCTCTATCTCTTTGCATTGATTGCTGAAGAAGGCTTTCTTATCTCTTCTTGCTATTCTTTGGAACTCTGCATTCAGATGCTTATATCTTTTCTTTTCTCCTTTGCTTTTCGCCTCTCTTCTTTTCAGTGCTATTTGTAAGGCTTCTCCAGACAGCCATTTTGCTTTTTTGCATTTCTTTTCCATGGGGATGGTCTTGATCCCTGTCTCCTGTACAATGTCACGAACCTCATTCCATAGTTCATCAGGAACTCTATCTATCAGATCTAGGCCCTTAAATCTATTTCTCACTTCCACTGTATAATCATAAGGGATTTGATTTAGGTCATACTTGAATGGTCTAGTGGTTTTCCCTACTTTCTTCAATTTAAGTCCCCCATCACCAGTAATATAAACAAAACCAAAATATTTCCCCAGCTCAGGAAAATTCCTGACAAATATAGATAAGAAAGATTTTTCTTTTTTATGCAATAAGCATTAAACCAGAATGTGTTTCCTATCACAGGCAATCCACTAAGAGATAATAAAGACAGAGAGAAATGTACCCTTCAATATAGCTAAGCAGATAAAACCCGTTATGTACATGATTTAAATAGGAATGATAGCTATAATAATACTCAAGTAAAAAGACTTCACAGCATCATTTGTTACACATAGTTTATCCTAAATTCAGCTGGTTAAGGTGACTATCTGTGTTGGGTGATAGGTTTTACCCATAGAAAATAGATTTTTATATCTTTATGACACAAGTAGTTTGGAATTTGTATGGAAATCCCCAAAGTTAGGCTCCTGTCCTCCTACAGAAATTTAAAATAGAAGCAGTATCTTTCCTAATTTTTATATTTCTAAGAGACTGTCCTCTCGATTCCTTGAGAAAACATATTCCTGGGTTATAAAGCTGGCAGAGGCTTTGAAAATATTTACATATAAAAGGAGCAGAGAAAAATTGTAATTAAAAGATATTTAAATAAATATTCCAAGGAAAGAGAGGAGAGCGATCTCTGTAGTTAAGTCATCTGGATTCTATAAGGCTTTTGGTCAGTGGGAGGTCAGGGACCTAGAGATAGGGGGCAACCTGTCTAAAGTTCAGTCAAGCTGAAAGGAACATTGAAGCCCACGTGGTCATCAGCATCTTTGTACTTCAGCATCCTTTGCATGCAACCTATAGCATTTCTCAGTTTTTTCATATCTTAATTATTTCTTATGGAATTAAATTATTTTCATCATCATTTTCAAAGCCCTCTCAAAATTAGTATAATGTTGCTGTAAATCTAATCCTAACAGCATAATATCTTTATTTCTTTTTACTTTTGTTGACATTTCATTCCTGGATAACATCTGCTATTAAGCAAAGGCAAAGGCAGAAATCAGAGTAAGATTGACCATATTATCTCTATACCAAAGATTTATACCCAAGGCAGTGTCACAGTTTCAAAGCAGAAATTAAAAATTAAAAATCAGAAATCACAAAAATCTATCAAGGAATGTTTCATAGACTAATTAAAGCTATCATTAAAATATCTTTTTTCCCTAAAACTGGAAGGACTCTCTTCCTTTTCACTACATACAACAAAATATATTTTGTCCTATAGTTGAAAACAATTCAAGTAAGATTCACTTTAAGTTTCAGTTCAGTTCAGTTGCTCAGTCGTGTCCGACTCTTTGCGACCCCATGATTCGCAGCATGCCAGGCCTCCCTGTCCATCACCATCTCCTGGAGTTCACTCAGACTCACGTCCATCGAGTCAGTGATGCCATCCAGCCATCTCATCCTCGGTCATCCCCTTATCCTCCCGCCCCCAATCCCTCCCAGCATCAGAGTCTTTTCCAATGAGTCAACTCTTCGCATGAGGTGGCCAAAGTACTGGAGTTTCAGCTTTAGCATCATTCCTTCCAAAGAAATCCCAGGGTTGATCTCCTTCAGAATGGACTGGTTGGATCTCCTTGCAATCCAAGGGACTCTCAAGAGTCTTCTCCAACACCACAGTTCAAAAGCATCGATTCTTCGGTGCTCAGCTTTCTTCACAGTCCAACTTTCACATCCATACATGACTACAGGAGAAACCATAGCCTTGACTAGGCGGACCTTAGTCAGCAAAGTTTACTTGGATAATAAAGACACTCAGAGCCTAAACAAGATTTGCATTTGTGAAATCCAAAATATATATATTTTAGGAAAGACTTTTTATTTCATTGATCTAGTAATTCTTTTTAGATGGAATTCTAAGGCTTTCATTTTTTTGACATTGTTAAAATATTTATTTATTTAAATACAAATGTATTTATTTTAATTGGAGCCTAATTACTTTACAATATTGTATTGGTTTTGCCATATATCAACATGAATCTGCCACGGGTGTACACGTGTTCCCCATCCTGACGCCCCCTCCCACCTCCTTCCCCATATCATCCCTCTGGGTCATCCCAGTGCACCAGCCACAAGCATCCTGTATAATGCATTGAACCTGGACTGACAATTTGTTTCATATATGCTAAAAAGCTGGAAATAGAACTTCCTTATGACCCAGCAATTCCACTGCTGAGCATACACACCGAGGAAACCAGAATTGAAAGAGATACGTGTACCCCAATGTTCATCACAGCACAGTTTATAATAGCCAGGATATGAAAGCAACCTAGATGTCCATCAGCAGATGAATTGATAAGAAAGCTGTGGCACATATACACAATGGAGTATAAGACCTTCATTTTAAACTTAGCTTTCCTGTAAAATTCCTAACACTTGAATTGGCATTACCAAGATGGCAATACATACTGATTTTGACCTTTCTCCTGCTTCCAAGGACAGTTAACAACTTTCTATGATCAAGACCCCACTGAAAGAATCCCAGAACATAGGGGTGAGACTGACATACCACCACATGCACCACAAAGACCAAGAGAGACTGGCAAAAGTCACTGCTATACACTGTCACATTTCTCCTCCCTAGGTCTATGCAATGCTGAGCTGAGAGGTCTCCTCTGGGCCTAGAGTTTCTTCAGCGGGTAAAGAGAGCCCAGTGGGAACATCCACTTCCACCAGTGCTGTGGTTTCTTCTCAGGAGCCCTCACTGCAGTCTCCCTCCATAGGGACTACAGAGGATATGCAGGGCTAGAATACTGGAAATATGACTGTGATGGAGCAGTAGGGGAGACTTGGCACTTGGATTTTGGCAGACCAAGTTCCTACCTGCAGCACTCAAACAGTCCCAACCAGTGGCTTTGTTCATCTGCAAGGTCAAGGTGATGGCATGCTCTCGCCAGGGAACTGGGCAGGGTTCAGGTCTGTTTTAAACAAAATGCCTTGTCAGCCTTGGACCCTGGTCTGTCCTTACCTAAGCAGGAGAGCTGATCATAGCCTGGCACACAGCTCAGTGTAGCTCCTTGTCTTGTCTGAACAGAAAGGCAGGTAACAACACCTGAAAGCTGCTCTAGCATATCCCAGGAATGCTCTAGCAGAGTGGAACTTATAGAACTGATCAACCACAGAGCAAAGTAAGTTGCACTGTTTGGCCATGGACCTAGGGAGGTGGTCAGCTTGAGTCAAGACCTCAAAGAGCCATTGGAAGTGCAGAGGATTCCACTGCTCCATTAAGACAAGGGAACTAATTCCTAACCCCACCCACAGCTGAGTATAGCTCTGAGTCCTGCCCAACCTGAAGACCTGGCCACAATACCTGAAAATCCATGTAGCCAAGCAACACTTGAGCAGATGGATTTCACAGCAAAGTCAGTGGCCGTGTTTGAGCAAGGACCTTCAGGCATGGGTTGGTGTTCAGTCACTAACTTGTGTCCAACTCTTTGTGACCCCATGGCCTGAAGCATGCCAGGCTTCCCTGTCCTTCATGGGTTACCCTGAGTCAAGACCACAAACAAAGAGCCTTGCCAGGATTGGAACTAGTTCTTCTGCCATGCACAAGCAGAAAAACATATTCATAACCCTACAAACTCACCCAATAGCCATTACTACAAATATCTAGTACTGGATAAATAGTATAAAATACATGAATACATGTCAGTACCTAAAATATAAGGGTAAGGAGAGTAGCAGTGTAAAGTAGGAAATGCTCTTGAAGTTTTTAGTTTAAAATAGAATGCAATAATTTAGCCCATTATTGAGCAGAGATGTATTAATATGTCTTTTGTTCCTCAAATGTTATTTACTAGTGCATTTCAAAATTCACTTATGAAACAAATGACCTACTACATGAGTTAGTTTCTGCAAAACTCCTCCAATCAATAATGTTTTAAGAAGGAAGTATATTGCAATCAATGCTTTATTGTCACTGTTGAGTCACTAAGTTGCATCTAATTCTTTGTGACCACATGGATGGTAGAACGCCAGGCTCCATTGATTTATACAGGCAAGAACATTGGAGTGGGTTGCCATTTCCTTCTCTAGCAATAAATGCTTACATTAACAAATATGAAAGATTCTAAAAATAACCTGATTCTATGGTTAAAAAATCTAGAAAATAGAAAAGAATGATGGAGAACAAAGTGAGAAGGAAGGAAATAATAAAGACTAGAACAAAAATAAATGAAATAGAAAACCGGAGAACAATAGAAAAGAGTTGAATGAAATTAAAAGTTGGTTTCTTGAAGGGATACAAATTTGAAAAAACTTTACACTTACCAAGGAAAAAGAGATTATCCAAATCAGCAAAACTATAACTGAAAAAGTTACCCCAAAATTACAAAGAATCACAAGAGGCTACTGTGAACAACTCTATGACAACAGACTAGAGTAACAAGGATAAATGGAAAAATCTTAAAAAGCATACAACCTATTTGCAATGTATCAGGGGAAAAAAAAGAAAAAGAAAACATAAACAGACTGATTAATAGTAAGGAGAGTGAATCAGTAATCAGAAACCTCTCCACAAAGAAAACCCAAAACCACATGGTTCCTCAAACATTGAAGGAAGTACTAATGCCAATACTTCTCAAACTATTCTAAAACTAGAAAAGGAGGGTACACTCCAAAACTCATTTAAAGGCCAGTAATATCTTGATAACCCAGAAAAGGACAAAAATATTAATATTACAGATCACAAAAATTGATCTGTATATTTTGAAACATCTTTGTATCCCAGGTATCTATCCCACTTAATCCTGGTGAATGATCTCTAGTGTGTTGCTGAATTCAGTTTGTTAATATTTAATTGAGCATTTTTGTATCTATAACCTGGGATACAAAGGTGTTTCAAAATATACAAATCAATTACTGTGACCAATAATATTAATAAAATGGAAAAAAATATCAAATTGACATAGTAAAAGCATTTGAAAAAATTTAATCTCTATTCAATAATAATCAGTTTTAAGTTCAGTTCGTTCAGTCAGTCAGTCACAACCGACTCTTCGGGACCCCATGGACTGCAGCCAGTCAGTCAGTCACAACCGACTCTTCGGGACCCCATGGACTGCAGCACGCCAGGCCTCCCTGTTCATCACCAACTCCTGGAGTTTACCCAAACTCATGTCCATTGAGTCAGTGATGCCATCCAACCATCTCATCCTCTCTCATCTCCTTCTCTTCTTACCTTCAATCTTTCCCAGCATCAGGGTCTTTTCCAATGAGTCAGTTCTTCACATCAGGTGTCCAAATGTTGGAGTTTCAGCTTCATCATCAGTACTTCCAATGAATATTCAGGACTTATTTCCTTTAGGATGGACTGGTTGGATCTGCTTGCAGTCCAAGGCACTCTCAAGAGTCTTGTTCAACACCACAGTTCGAAAGTATCAGTTCTTCAGTGCTCAACTTTCTTTATAGTCTGACTGTCACATTCATACATGATTACTGGAAAAACCATAGCCTTGACTAGATGGACCTTTGTTGGCAAAATAATGTCTCTGCTTTTAAATATACTGTCTATGTAGATAATAACTTTCCTTTCAAGGAGTGAGTGTCTTAATTTCATGGCTGCAGTCACCATCTGCAGTGATTTTGGAGCCCCCCACCACCACCAAAATAAAGTATGTCATTGTATCCACTGTTTCTTCATCTATTTGCCATAAAGTGATGGGACCAGATGCCATGATCTTAGGTTTTTGGATGTTTAAAGTCAGTTTTTTAAAGTCTCTTTCACTTTCATCAAGAGACTCTTTAGTTCTTCTTCACTTTCTGCCATAAGGGTGGTCATCTGCATATCTATGGTTATTGATATTTCTCCTGATAATCTTGATTCCCACTTGTGCTTCAACCAGTCCAGTGGTCCTCATGATGAACTCTGCATAAAAGTTAAATAAGCAGGGTAACAATATACAGCCTTGACGTACTCCTTTTCCTATTTGGAACCAGTCTGTTTTTCCATGTCCCGTTCTAACTGCTGCTTCCTGACCTGCATACAGGTTTTTCAAGNAAAAGTTAAATAAGCAGGGTAACAATATACAGCCTTGACGTACTCCTTTTCCTATTTGGAACCAGTCTGTTTTTCCATGTCCCGTTCTAACTGCTGCTTCCTGACCTGCATACAGGTTTTTCAAGTGACAGGTTCTTTGCAAATTATACATAGATGAAATCCATTTCAGTATAACAAAAGCCACATACAGCAAGCCTACCATTAATGTTATATTCAATGGTGAAAGGCTAAAAGCTTTTCCTCTAAGATCAAGAACTACACAAAGGTGCCCACTCTCAAAAAGCCTATTTAATGTAGTAAACAAAGCCCTTGCAAGAGGTAGCAGTCAATAAAAAGAGATAAAAGGCATCAGAATTAGTGAGGAAGAAGTAAAATTATCTCTATTTGCAGATTATTATTTTATATGTAAAAAAATCCTAATGCCTTCACCAAAAAAGCTGTTGACCTAATCAACAAATTTGGTAAAGATCCAAGACACAAAGTTAATATATGAATTCAGTAGTTTTTCTATACACCAACAAAAAGCCTATTTAATGTAGTAAACAAAGCCCTTGCAAGAGGTAGCAGTCAATAAAAAGAGATAAAAGGCATCAGAATTAGTGAGGAAGAAGTAAAATTATCTCTATTTGCAGATTATTATTTTATATGTAAAAAAATCCTAATGCCTTCACCAAAAAAGCTGTTGACCTAATCAACAAATTTGGTAAAGATCCAAGACACAAAGTTAATATATGAATTCAGTAGTTTTTCTATACACCAAAAATTATCTCAAAAAGTAGTAATGTTCCCATTTACAATAGCATAAAAACAATAAAATACTTAAGAAAAAATTTAAGATGAAATATCTCTATACTGAAAACTGGAAGAAATTGATAAAAATAACTGAAAAAGACAGAAATATATGGAATGGTGCCCTATGTTCAGTATTGGAAAATTAATAAGATACTGATGAAAAAATTGACACAAACAGATAGAAAGATATGCCATGTTCTTGGACAGAAACAATCATTATTATCAAAATGACCATTCTACAAAAAGCAATCTACAAATTCAATGCAATCTCTATCATATTGCAAATGGCATTTTTATGCATCTAGAACAAAAAAGTCTTAAAGTTTATATGAAAATGCTGAAGACCCCAAAACTAAAGCAATCTTGAGAAAAAATGCAGAGCAACCTGAAGGAATCAGACTCTCTGACTTCAGATTATCCTATACAGCTTCAGTCATCAAACAGTATGTGGATGTATGTATACTTATAACTGAATTACTTTACTATTCATCTGAAACTAGTAAAATGTTGTAAATCAACTATACTCCAATATAAATTTTTTAAAATTTCAGAGGAAAAAAACAGCCCCTAGGTATTTAAACAAAATGATATCATGACTTACAGGTGAAATAAAATTAAAGACTTCAAAACTTTTGGCAGAAACTCTTTAACCTCAAAATAAATGGAGTAATGAGTTTAAGATATCCAAGTAAATGAAATGTAAATCAATGACTTTCTGAGTAGCAAAAGTATCTTCAGGTAGAAGGCAGAAGAAGTAAATGGTTATCAAAGTGATAGTCCTCAGGGAATATTTTTACCAAGATCTTATCAGGATCAAATTTAGGCAAACACAGTTACTAAAGAAACATCTACATAAGAACTGGTGGTTTCTATTACACAGTTTCTCATAGAACTTGAATTGTAAGAGGATTAAAATAAGTTATAATATGCAGTAGCAATATGATTTGATAAGTTATATTACATATTTATAAAATGGGGACATATATTGGGAAAATAATGCAAAATTTGTTTTAACTGTTCAATAATCATGTGTTATGGTGGTGGACCTATATTGCTATTCAGAGAC
This sequence comes from Oreotragus oreotragus, assembly GCA_006410675.1. NCBI lineage: Eukaryota > Metazoa > Chordata > Mammalia > Artiodactyla > Bovidae > Oreotragus > Oreotragus oreotragus. The sequence continues at coordinate 171,739 of SJYX01013971.1, read as the reverse complement.
TGTTACATGTATCAGTTCAGTTCAGTCGCTCAGTCGTGTCCGACTCTGCAACCCCATGAATCACAGCACGCCAGGCCTCCCTGTCCATCACCAACTCCTGGAGTTCACTCAGACTCACGTCCATCGAGTCCATGATGCCATCCAGCCATCTTGTCCTCTGTCGTCCCCTTCTCCTCCTGCCCCCAATCCCTCCCAGCATCAGAGTTTTTTCCAATGAGTCAACTCTTCACATGAGGTGGCCAAAGTACTAGAGTTAGCTTCAGCATCATTCCCTTCAAAGAGATCCCAGGGTTGATCTCCTTCAGAATGGACTGGTTGGATCTCCTTGCAATCCAAGGGACTCTCAAGAGTCTTCTCCAACACCACAGTTCAAAAGCATCGATTCTTTGGTGCTCAGCTTTCTTCACAGTCCAACTTTCACATCCATACATGACCACTGGAAGAACCATAGCCTTGACTAGACGGACCTTTGTTCGTAAAATAATGACTCTGCTTTTCAATATTCTATCTAGATTGGTCATAACTTTTCTTTCAAGGAGTAAGCATCTTTTAATTTCATGGCTGCAGTCACCATCTGCACTGATTTTGGAGCCCCCCCACCAAAAGAAAAGTCTGACACTGTTTCCACTGTTTCCCCATCTATTTCCCATGAAGTGATGGAACCAGATGCCATGATGTTAGGTTTCTGAATGTTGAGCTTTAAGCCAACTTTGTCACTCTCCTCTTTCACTTTCTTCAAGAGGCTCTTTAGTTCTTCACTTTCTGCCATAAGGGTGGTATCATCTGCATATTTGAGGTTATTAAATTTTCTCCTGGAAATCTTGATTTAAGGTTGTACTTCTTCCAGCCCAGCATTTTTCATGATGTGCTCTGCATATAAGTTAAATAAGCATGTTGACAATATACAGCCTTGACGTACTCCTTTTCCTATTTGGAAACAGTCTGTTATTCCACGTCCATTTCTAACTGTTGATTCCGGACCTGCATATAGGTTTTTTAAGAGGCAGGTCAGGTGGTCTGGTGTTTCCATCTCTTTCAGAATTTTCCACAGTTTATTGTGATCTACACAGTCAAAGGCTTTGGGCTTTGGCATAGTTAATAAACAGATGTTTTTCTGGAACTCTCTTGCTTTTTCGATGGTCCAGAGATCCCTGGTTCCTCTGCCTTTTGTAAAACCAGCTTGAACTTCTGGAAATTCACCATTCATGTACTGCTGAAGCCTGGCTTGGAGAATTTTGAGCATCACTTTACTAGCGTGTGAGATGAGTGCAATTGTACAGTTGTTTGAGCATTCTTTGTCATTGCCTTTCTTTGGGATTGGAATGAAATCTGACCTCTTCCAGTCCTGTGGCCACTGCTGAGTTTTTCAAATTTGCTGGCATATTGAGTGCAGCACTTTCGGTGCGTCATCTTCCAAGATTTGAAATAGCTCAACTGGAATTCCATCACCTCCGCTAGCTTTGTTCATAGTGATGCTTTCTAAGGCCCACTTCACTTCACATTCCAGGATGTCTGGCTCTAAATGAGTGATCACACCATCATGATTATGTTGGTCATGAAGATCTTTTTTGTACAGTTCTTCTGTGTATTCTTGTCACCTCTTCTTAATATTTTCTGCTTCTGTTAGGTCCTACCATTTCTGTCTTTTATCAAGCCTATCTTTGCATGAAATATTCCCTTGATACCTCTAATTTTCTTAAAGAGATCTCTAGTCTTCCCCATTTTTCTGTTTTCCTCTATTTCTTTGTATTGGTCGCTGAGGAAGGCTTTCTTATCTCTTCTTGCTATTCTTTGGAACTCTGCATTCAGATGCTTATAGCTTTCCTTTTCTCCTTTGCTTTTCACTTCTTTTCTTTTCACAGCTATTTGTAAGGCCTACCCAGACAGCCATTTTGCTTTTTTGCATTTCTTTTCCATGGGGATGGTCTTGATCTCTATCTCCTGTACAATGTCGGGAACCTCAGTCCATAGTTCATCAGGCACTCTATCTATCAGATCTAGTCCCTTAAATCTATTTCTTACTTCCACTGTATAATCATAAGGGATTTGATTTAGGTCATACCTGAATGGTAGTGGTTTTCCCTACTTTCTTTAATTTAAGTCTGAATTTGGCAATAAGGAGCTCATGATCTGAGCCACAGTCAGCTCCCAGTCTTGTTTTTTGCTGACTGTATAGAGCTTTTCCATCTTTGGCGGCAAAGAATATAGTCAATCTGATTTCTGGTTATTTCCATGTGTAGAGTCTTCTCTTGTGTTTTTGGAAGAGGGTGTTTGCTATGACCAGTGCGTTCTCTTGGCAAAACTCTGTTAGCCTTTGTCCTGCTTCATTCTGTATTCCAAGGCCAAATTTGCCTTTTACTCCAGGTGTTTCTTGACTTCCCACCTCCATTTCAGTCCCCTGTAATGAAAAGGACAGCTTTTTTGGGTGTTAGTTCTAAAAGGTCTTGTAGATCTTCACAGAACCGTTCAACTTCAGCTTTTTCAGCATTTCTGGTTGG